>PVLC010016260.1:0-36090 GCA_004027655.1 Graphiurus murinus
GAATATTCAGGCATGGTGGCACATAATTGTAATCCCAGTACTTGAGAAGCTGAGACAAAAGGATCACAGGTTCGAGGACAGCCTCAGCTAGTTAGTGAGGCCCTCTGCAATTTAATGACACCCTGTTTTAAAGTAAGGAATAAAAAATAGGGCTGGGGATGTAGCTTGGAGGTAGAATGCCTCTGAGTTCAATTCCCAGTGCCACAAAATATAAATAAATAAATAGTAAAATATTTTAAGTTCTTTCTGTAAATCAATGGTCATTTTTTCTGGTGATCTTAATACTCAGTTTATAAGGCCTTCAGATTTAATTTTCTCTTCTTTAATTTGTTCATAGCTTTCTATTAATGTTTGGTCTAGCATATATGCAGTTTTGATAATTTAAATTATAGACACATGCAAATTTCTCATGAATTAGAGTACATTTTTACTCTATTATTATTTTTACTGTAGTATTATTGTGTTTGGTAATCGAGCTTTGTAAAGTTGCCATAGAAATTGAGGCAACTTCTTCATTTCATATAGTGAATAATGTTTTATATTTATTTCAACAGCACTGACTTTGAAATGCTATAATTTTAATCCTATCTAAAAGTAACAATCAAAAATGATGTGAGCTGAAAAAAGAAAATAAATAGGAGCTTAAAACCATGGTTCTGGTGTATGTATCTTTTTTCAATTCAACATCACAGAATTCGTCATCTAATCTTTTTAAAAATGCTCAACAGGAGCTTGTAAGAGGGCCCTTTAGATGCAATCATCACACCATCAGAAGTAGGGGAAAGAGAGCTTTCTATTTTCAAACAGGAAATATGATTTAAAAAATAACCTGTGATAGATGGTTTATTATTTTTCCTTTGACTTCAAACTTCAGCTTTTCCTATGAAGTCTTAGGTTTTAAATTTCTGATGTTTATTTGTCTAACAGTCACTAAACTATAGAAAATTAGTATGGAGAGTGCTTGAATAATTTAACTACATTTCCAAATCTACCAATTTTTAACATAAAAGAGGAACAAGATTAGAGTTTTTACAAAGAAAAGATGCATTCTAATTTTATATATTACATAAAGACATTGTTGCTCAAAGATTATTTCCTGTTTCTAATAGTTTAGTATTTTCAAACAAACTAGAGAGGTCATGAGAACTCTCTTATGTCAGGCATTTAAAATACAGGGTCCCCATAAAAAATATGACCTAGCGTGATATCTTGTGCCTTTTTATGAATGGAACAGATTATCTTCATAATATGTTGAAAGGTGTAGATGTACAAATTATGTAAGTAGATGTTCAAAAATTGCATGATTGTTTTTACCATGTGTAAGTAATACATATATGCCCCAAAAAGGAAATATGAAATACAGATAAGCAAAAAAGAAGAATTACCTTGGAATATTTTATATAATCTTCTATCTATCTATCTATCTTCTATCATTTATCTACATATCATCTATTTATCTTTCTATCTCTAGCATCTATCTATACCATCTGGCTTGCCAAATAAAAATTAAACAAGCCCATAGCACAATTTTAAAATATGAATTTTGTCATTAAACTGTACATGTTTTCATTTATATAAACTTTCACTATCATTATTAATGAGAAAAGAATATTATATGAATGGGCATATATTTTGTCATAAAGCTATTTGTAGCAGATGCTATTGATTTTATGCCTGATTTTTTTTTTTTTCGTTTGTTGTACAGGATCCTAAATTTGTTGAAGTATCCACCTGTGTTACTCCAGGTAGTTCAGAAACTTTGAATCTCCAGAGGAAAAAGTCTGTCAGACAAAATTAGTGTAGTTCCATTACCCTCTGTAGAAGAGTTTTTGAGGTGGAAACTTTACATAATTCAGGTAAATATGGAATAAAACTAGTATTTTAAGTATACTGTAATTAATATGTGTTATTTTGCAGGACCTAGATAATTACAAGAAAATTTTCACTTTGAGAGGAATGGGTTTGAACTATAGTTTCTGAAGCACTTTCAATATTTAAGATCCAATTTTATTTCCTACTATTATGTTATGGTTTAATTTTATATTATAATTAATTATATTTAGGAAGCTTGAATTTATAGAATATTACATTAATAACTATTTATAAAAAAACATTTGACAAATTCCAATACCCATTCATGCTAAAAATTTTGAAAAAATTAGAGATAGAAAAACATAAGTCAACAACATAAAGTCAATAAATGATAAGCATAAAGCCAATGTCATAATACATGGAGTAAAACTGAAAGTATTTTCTTTAAAATTAGAAACAAGACAAAGATGTCCACTATCATCAACTCATATTCAATATAGTACTTGAAATTCTAGTCAGAGCAATAGGGCAGGATAAGGAAATTAAAGGGATGTAAAGATGACAAGATCTTATATTTAGATCAGAACAATTCACAATAGCCAAATTATGGAGCCAACCCATTTGTCTGTCAACAGATGAATGGATAAAAAAAGTCATTTTCAAGAAAATGGATGGAATGAGTATATTCCTTTAAATGAGATCAGCCAGTCTCATAAGATCAATGATGGTATGTTTTCTCTCATATGTAGAAGCTGCAGAGATAATAAGAAACATAAGGAACTTTAAATAAAGTGGAGACAGACCTGTAGAGTAATGGGAGGGAACGGGGTAAGGAGGTAGTGAGGGGAACAAGGAAGGGTGAGAGAAGAAACAGTTCAAACAGTACTATGGTAATCTATGAAGGTATTACAACCGATTTTACTCACATCTGTAGGTAGAGAAGAGGGAGGATCCAGGTGGAATGTAGAGGGAACTACACCAAGGGTTGTGTGCATATATGCTTTTATCACATGGAATGACTATGATGTATGATTGTAATGCACTGATAAAATGATTAATAAAACTGTATTTATCCAAGTGTCCCTCCCACTTAAAATTCTAAATTGTTTATTTTTATAACTATGTCTTTCTCTGTCATATATTATACACACACAACACACATACACACACAAATACACACACACACCTAATATATGAGAGAGAGAGAGAGAGAGAGAGAGAGAGAGAGAGAGAGAGAGAGAGAAATTTTGATTCATTGGTTAAAAGAAGGTTTTAGGTATGGCCTCAAGATCTTTTTTGTGTATTGTTCTCTATTAACCACATGCAATTTTAAATTACTAGATATTGTGATTCCTTAACCTTTGTGCAGAAAAACTTAATACTTTGACTAGTTCCCAGATAAAATGATAAATACACATTTTTCTTTTTGGATTAAGCATTTGGATTTATATACTGAAGTTTTGGCATAGCAAAACATAGCATGATACATAAAAGTGATAAATGGCTATTATTATATATGAGTAGAATAAACATTATATGCTATATCATATAACATATGTTATATAAATAAAAAGGGGGATTTGTAAAATAAAAATAATTTATAGTTCAAAAAGAAATAAAATTTAAAAAATGGAAGATAAGAGTGACATCTATTAGCATTTACAAAATATTTAAAAATCCCCATTAATAGGAATTTAATAATAAAAAGCAGAACTCATGTAGATGGACTTTAATTGTAGCTATAATTAGATGAACTAGATAACAGTGGACTTAGCTTATCACATAGAATTTTGGATACCATGAGATTTGTTCAAAAATCTCAAGATAGATTGGAACTTTTTTTTTTTCTCTTGGTGGCTGATAATATCCAAAAACAAAGGAATAAGAGCTGTAATCCATTATCTTAGAACTGTTATGTTAGCATGCCAATATTCTCATATCTACTCAAGAAGATTGAAACCAGACTACCATAGTAATGCATGCACATTTATGTTTATCGCTATACAATTCATAATTGCCAAAGTATGGAATCAGATGAGATGTCCATCAACAGATGAATGGATTACAAAATTGTGGAATATATACATAATGGAATTTTACTCAGCCATAAATGAGAAAAAAATTATGTCATTTGCAGGGAAATAGATGGAACTGGAGAATATTGTGCTAAGTGAGATTAGTCAGTAACAAAAAGTGAAAGGTTGGATGTTCTCCCTTATATGCAGAAACTATGGAGAAACTGGAACACCAGAGGGACCCCAGACAAAGGAGAAGAAGCCTTAGTGGAGTGAAGAAGAAGACCTAACTGAGGGAGATGGCGGGTGAGGAAGACTTGAAGAGGGAGACACCTCAGTGGACACGATGCACATGCACACACTTATCAAAACCAATCAATGTGTTGAGCATGGGAAGGTGAGCAGGGAGAGGGAGTAGGTGGGAATTGGGAGAGGGCTCACTGAGTGCTGTGTGCATGGTTGCCTGTATCACCCTAAACTTCATCAAGATATATGATTATAATGCACCAATAAAAGAAAATTTCAAAAATAAAATGAATATAAATAGCTAATAGCTATAGGGGTTTCTTTGTGAGGGGATACAAATACTTTAAAATAGCCCATGATGAAGATTACACATGTGTGAGAATATACTAAAAGCCATTGAATTGTACACCATAAATATTTACAAATTATACTACAATAAGACTGTTTTTAAAAAGAAACATAATTCAAGAATATATAAATCAATTCTCCATCATAGAATTAAGAGTTATTAACTATACTAGAAAAATAACTTGGTTACCAATCTTCAGATGATTGCTATCTAAATCAAGTCAACTTTACTCAATGGTTATATTGAGTATTACTACTGTAATGGTATATTAGGATATAGTATTTAATTGCATTTATTGTTTTAGACATCAAAATAAGTAAATGAAATACCATAGTCAAATCAGGTGTTTAGCTGGGCATGGTGGATCATGCCTATAATCCCAGTATTTTGGAGACTGAGACAGGAGGACTGAAGTTTCAATGTCAGCCTCAGCCACTTAGAGAGGCCTTCAGCAATTTAGTGAGACACTGTTTCAAAATGAAAGAAAGAAAGAAAGAAAGAAAGAAAGAAAGAAAGAAAGAAAGAAAGAAAGAAAGAAAGAAGGAAAGAAAGAAAGAAAGAAAGGAAGGAAAAATAGGATTGGGAGTGTAACTTAGAGGTATAAAACACTTGTGTTCAATTTTCAGTAATACACATACATAATCAAGAATTTAAGTAGTATGATCATGGTCATGTTAAAACTGGATTAAAATCATCAATATAACTTTATTACTCCTAATTGCTGAAAAGTAGCTTGTCTAGCTGTAATTGTGTCTATTAAATAACTAGTAGCCAAAAGAAACAAGAATTCCTTAGACAAATGAGTGGTTTCATGTCTAGGGCAGAAAGATGGAAACATAACTTGAAGCATCATGTTTTGCAAGAACACTTGTCAGCTGTCATAGATTACTGGCACAAATCAAACCCAAAAAAGGGACAATCAAGCACCAATCAAAGGCCAAAGTTGAGGCAATTTGAATCGAAAGGACAATCTTGATTGAGATCAACTACTATATGGTAAATCTGAAGAGTATTGCCACTAATAATCAAACCTATGAAGCGGCTAGCGATGTAGCTCAGTGGAAGAGAACTTACCTAGTGTGCATGAGGCCCTGGGTTAAATCCCTAGCATTGCAAAAATGATAAAGAAGCATATGATATTATAGATGAAAACAAATTAGAATATTCAAAAAGGTGATTATATTTCTGTTACTTTATATTATTGACTCCCTCATAGTATATTGCAAAATACTGAAATTGCTATGTGTAAAACCATCATTAATAAAAATTTGACTCAGAATATCCCTTCAATAACTTATTTTTTTTTTTTTTTTTTTTTTTTTGCGGTACTGGGGATTGAACTCAGGGGCATTCTACCTCTGAGCTATACCCCCAGCCCTAGTTGAAACCGAGTCTCACTAAGTTGTGGAGTGCCTCACTAGGTAGCTGAGGCTGGACGCGAACCCGGATCCTCCGGTCTCAGCCTCCCGAATGCTGGGATTACAAGCGTGCGCCACCACGCCCGGCTCCTTCAATAACTTATAATAACAAGAAATGGGTAAAGAATCACTTGTCTCTTAAGACTGAAGTCACTGATGAGATTCAAAACAAGATTTATGAGAAACTAAACAGCTTCTGTAGCCTAGAACATGTCATTCGAACAAACAGACCACATGTACCCAGGATTAAAGGTGATCTTGTAAGTCACTGCTGTTTAATTGTGTAGTTCTAGTTTTCAGCAAGGTCCTCCAAATAGAGTGAGGGCACATTCCTGTAGCTAGAAGAGACTGTCTAGTCCATGCACACTTTCAGCCCATGTATGGAGTAGTATAATTACACCACCAACTTTCCTGGCAGTTTTCTGTTTGCCGGAAGCCTGTCTCTTCCTATTGGAATTCTAGAAAAAGAATACCTTGCAACTAGTTGGTTGGTTTCCGTAAAATTCTTCTAGCTACTCTTTGGACATTCTTAAGATTTGCGGGTCCACCTCAATGATACAGACATCTCACTGCAAGTTAATTCTGCACAGCACACAAGAGCCTGTTAATTCCCTTAAAATCATGAAGAAACTATTTCACCTGAGTTCTCTGCAAATCAGATGCCACTTAATATTTCAAAAGGCCAGAGATGGCCCCCTAGATTTTCCCAAGAAAAAAGAATAATGCTCTTCAGTGACCACACAGTAAAATATCTAATAATATAATTTCACCCAAAGTATCAGAATTTTAATACTTTTTAAATTTGACTTGTAAGCAGGGCATGGTGGCACAGGCTTGGAATCCCAGTATTTGGGAGGCTGAGACAGGAGGATCCCAATTCGCGGCCAGCTTCAGCTACATAGTGAGGCCCTCCACAACTTAGTGAGACTCTGTTTCAAAATAAAGAATAAAAAATAGGACTGGGGGTGTAGCTCAGAGAAAGAATGCCCCTGGGTTCAATCCCTGGTAACCCCCCCAAAATTTGACTTTTAATCTTATTAATTTATTTATTCAACAACTACATTAAAGAGAAAATGTTCTAACAGTGGTTGACTTAATGACACCATAGGTATGAAGCTTGAGTGCTTAAATACTTAAGTAGAGCAATTATATGTTATATTATATGTAATAAATATAATATATATCACAATAAAGGCAGACATCAAATATCAAAATGGTTACAGTGTAGATGTATTCATTTGCATGTCTTACTTTTCAGAACTAAAGGGGATTGCTTGAAGATATTGTGATTTTTCATTCTGATGCATATTAGTTGAACTAAGGAATGAGAGGGAAAGGTAAGGACTTTGAAAGAGCCAGGAGGGAGGAAGCGATGTCGGAGTGTTATCCAGGATGCAATATTTACATTTGCATTCTCGTCTTACCCAAATGTCTCCTGTTATTCCCTACATAGCACTCTCCCTGCAATTAATTAAGGTGTGTGTGTGTGTGTGTGTGTGTGTGTGTGTGTGTGTGTGTGTACAAGGTAAAAATTATTTTCTACATCCCAGATATTACCTTGTTCTTACAAGACCATATTTATAAGGTACTGAATTTCACTAATACAAAAGCATCTAAAAAATGTCTCCATTTTAAGTGAATTCAATGACCAAGAAAATGGTCTCTCTACAGCATTTGATTCATCCATAATGAATGCAAAAAGGGTCAGTCACACAGCATAAGCTTTTTATTTTAAATGTAGTATATGACAGGGATTCATTTTCTTTCTAGAAATGTGATGCTAAGTATTGACCATTTAAAACCCAATAAGATGCTGAATGGGAAAGATTAATAAATCAACTGCATTAACATTGCAAATGCCTTTGAATTTTGCAGGTTGCATCGTTGGGCTGATTTTATTTGGCTCCGTGGTGCCATTACGCTAGCTGCTGCTCTAAATTTAGCTCATTGAATGTCTGATGAAATGTCATGCACTGCGAGTCCATTATAAGCACATCAGCTCTTGCATCTGCAGTCTGCAAGTTTAGACAGTTATCCTTTGAAAAGATTCTTAATGGGCTTCAGCATTTGATGAATTGTGAACTCTTTTTACCTGTAATACCTAGGACAAAGCTGTGCTAGTCAAATCAGGTGCATTTCCACATCTACTTTAAAGATTACAGCAAATTAAAGGAAACTAGCCCTCATGTGACAATTTTCTTATATATTTATAGGTATTAAAGGTAAAGGATATATTTGGTTATATAAAATATACAGCCAATTTCATTCATTAAATTTTTTATAATTCCTTAAGAACAATAGTAGTAGTAGTAAGTTTCATTACGGAACTTACAGGCTAAACTGAAGGCTGAGGTATATAATAATATGTAATGCTCATGGCAATCCATCATACAAGTATTATTTTCCATTTTTGTAATTGATGAAATTGGGTTTCAGGGAAGTTATTTTTCACAGGATCCATGGTTATTAAAAGCAGAGTCAGGTTTGCATCCCAGAAATGGCCAAGGAAACTAAAATAACTGGAGCTATTCTGTTACTATACCTCCCCAATAGAAACATATAGTTAGAGATTCCTTTCTACCAAATACTATTGCTCATCATCACTGTGATGTTCTGTCCTTCCTCAGGCTCAAAGCAATGATGCCAGCCCACCGTGGATGAAACCTCCTAAACCATGAGTCAAACAATACTTCTCTTCTCGGAGTTGTTTTTGGTCATAGTCATGAAAATCTGACTAACACAAGCTCAGAGACAGATTTGTCAGACTTCAGCATTAGTGTGGTGGTTTGAACTGTTTAAACTCATGGACAGTCTGAGGGCAGCGTGCGCCCCAGGAAGTATGGAAACTAAAGGCAGAACTTGACGAATCCATTGAAGGTGTTGGCCAAAGAGCCCAGAAACAGGATTGGGGAAAAAGTGATAATGTCCTAAACATCACCAAGTTGTTTCTATGGAAACTGAAGAAACTATGTTTTGCCTCCAAGTCTACAGAGATGAGAAAGCTCTAGCAAGAGAAGGACTGGAAAGGAACAAGTATATGGAAAAGTCATTGGATTCAACAATTACAAAGTAAAATTAGAAAAAAAAAAGTTTTAGTAGCATGCTGATGGTGAAAGTCAAATTCCCAATGAGAAGCTATAACAGAAGGTAAACAAGTGAGAATAGACAATGAGAAGTTTTGGAGAAGATGAGACTGGAAGGGATATTCTGAGGCTCTCAATGAATACTGCCAATGATGATGTAATCAAAAGTAAAACAGAGCCGGGCGTGGTGGCGCACGCTTGTAATCCTAGCATTCGGGAGGCTGAGACCAGAGGATCCGGGTTCGCGGCCAGCCTCAGCTACCTAGTGAGGCACTCCGCAACTTAGTGAGACTCGGTTTCAAAATAAAGAATAAAAAATGGGGCTGGGGGTATAGCTCGGAGGTAGAATGCCCCTGAGTTCAATCCCCAGTACCGCCAAAAACAACAACAACAAAAAAAACAAACAAACAAACAAAAAAAAAACAAAAAAAGTAAAACAGAAAGCAGAGACGTCAAAGGCCTACAATTCTCTCTATGTGCATGCTAATAAACATCCCAGCCTGAGTTTAGGGTCTTAGATTAATTTGAAGATCCAAACAATATCTCTCCCCTCTAATTTGTCTCTTTCCTTACATTCCTTTCTTTGTTGCTTACTTTTATCTCTCTCTCTTCTCCCTCTTCCTCTATCTACTCCTTCCTGCCTCCCCTCCTTTCATCTTTCTCATTATTTGGTCTCATTTCCTTATTAAATACATATACATTTAAAAGCAAATTCTAAAAAGATGAGGCAATCAAGGCAAAGTGGACATAACTGATTATTGATTAACTGAAAAGCCAGTTGCTGAGGTACAACGGAGTGAGGATAGTGCTCTGTGAGTGTGAGGCCACAGGGAATGCGGCCTTCTTCTGTGCACAGGTGGATTTGATAAGCCATCACTGTTTCCTCCTGGAGCTTGGCAATGCAAGGATGTAACATTTTATCTTAAGAGAATGCATATTATTTGTGAAGAAATGAAAAAGGGAGCAAGTAATCCTGTGCACATTTCTTATATCTTTCTTTTTTCTTTTCAAAACTTGTGCATGCTAAATATCTCAGTGTTTCTATCAAAAAACAGTATTACAAACACACACTTTCATACCTCAATTTGAGAGAATCTGCATGTAAGTAGAATTTTTATAACATATTTTATTTTGCCATAACAGAACAGTCCCTGAGTTTCCTTGAAGCAGTTTTGCCCATAGAGCTTGCCCAGAGACACACCTCCATCTTAGAGTGAGTCTTCAATGTAAGCAGGTGAAAGCACAAGAACTTCCTGTAGACTTGCATCAATGATGACCCTTAGGTAGCTAGTTTTCAGTCCAACTTAGTCATCACTTCTATGCCTGTAAAGAAGTCACAGATGGACTGTTGTCACTGATACTACAGAGACCTGGACGGATACTATCTGAACATGATGAAGTCAGATAGAGAATAAATAATCACCATGAAGAATTTATTGTCATTTTGTTTTCTTTCTAAATTTTCTATTGGGTCAACATGTGCTTATTTCTTCTTACAACTTCACTCATTTGTTCATTAATTAATTTTGACATAAAATGATGTGTCACCATCAAAGAATGTCTTGAAGTACTAAAAGAAAATGAAAGGAAAATACACAAAAGAGAAATAGAGGTGTTTGAGTCATAATTCTGCTGAAGATCACTCTTAGCCAGATGTGATGGTACATGCCTGTAATCCCAGTACTTGGAGCACTATAAATGTAGGATAACAGGTTTTAGACCAGCCTCAACAACTTAGCATGACTCTGTTTTACAATAAAAAATTAAATATAACTGGGTAGGGATAGTTCAGAGGTAGAATGCCCCTGGGTTCAATCCCCAGTATCACCAAAAAAAAAAAAAATCTATCTTGATTGGCACTAGGTTTTTTAAATAAAATGATGAATTATTACTACTTACCCATATCTCTGTATTCTGTACAATGCAGAAAACTGATAAAAAAAATTAAAAACATCAAGTTTAAGAACAAAGATGCCTAATATCGTTGAAACCTGAAAAAGTAACCACTATCCGGAATTACTTTTTTAAAGATATATATCTCCAGAATGACTTTTAAATATATATATATATATATATATATCTTTAAAAAATATCTATCTATCTATCTATCTATCTATCTATCTATCTATCTATCTATATCTTGCTTCCTGGTGCTTTATTTCTTTCATTAAATCTAATTTTTCACAGTTCTTTCTTTTTTTTTTTTTTTTACTTTTATTGGTGCATTTTAGTTATTTATCATACTGAGGTCTGGAGTGACAGGACTCTACATGCACACAACTCATGGAGAATCTCCCTCATTATTATTTCTTTAGCTATTCCTCTCCCAACTATCACTTTTATTTTGAGAATCCTATTAAAAGGTCTTATGCATTGCCATTTCCTATGTCATGACTTAAGACTCATTTATGATATGACCCTCCTTGTTCTTCAGTAATGCATCACAGATTATTTCTATCTAGATCTGGATCTATAATTGTGTCTACAAATTTATCTTGATGAAGTTTGTTTAGTCCTGCATCCCATTTCATTTATTTTTTTGTTGTGCCTTTAATGTGCCATATATTCTGCATGCAACTCCTTTTCAGACACAGGTTGTATTAGCTTTTTATTGCCGCCATAACAGTTTGTTTGTCTTTTAATGTGTTTATGAACATTTGAATTACTTCCAGATTTTGGCTCTTAGAAATAAAGCTGCTATGAATATTTGTGCACAGGTCTTTGTGTGGACACATGTTTTCAATTTTCTTATGAAAATGTCTGGGAGTGAAATGGTTGGATCAAATCATTGGTCTATGATTTACCTTTTAAGACTCATGATCTTCTTCTCTAAGGGACAGCCCCAGTTTGATGCCTGCCACCAAAATATGAGAAGTTTACCTCCTCCACATTCTCCTCCATGCTTGGTATGGCTAGTCTGTTTAATATTAGGCATTTTAGTAAGCTTGTAGTAACAATTCAACTCAACATGCTTTTATTTATATTTCCTTAATGACTAATGATGATGAGTATCTTTTTGCATGCTAATTTTCTTTCTTTCTTTGCTTCCTTCCTTCCTTCTTTCCTTCCTTCCTCCCTCCTTTCTTTATTTCTTCTTTCTTTCTTTTCTTTCTTTCTTCTGGGGATTGAACCCAGGGTCATTCTACCTCTGTGCTATAACCCCGCAGCCCTTTTTTATTTTTCATTTTGAAACAGGCTCTCAATAAGTTGCTTAAGATTGATCTCAAACCTGTGGTCCTCCCATCTCAACCTTCCAACTACTGAGATTATAGTTCCTTCATTTACCAAGTATCTCAGGAATCTCAGGTGAGGTAATGGGCCATTATGACGATAAGTATGGCCTATTGAGGATTTTTTGCCTAAGAAAGAACAGTCCCAGTAGGGTAAAGATAAAGCTTATATAGTTTCTGTATTTTAAAACTATAGATTTTTTTTCCTTATTTTCCAGTAGTCTCCTTTCTATGTATTTTTATTTTTCCTACCCTACCTTCATCTTAAGGGTTGATGAAGGGTGAAAGTCCATCTTCTATAGCTTCTCCAATGTTTACGAGAAAAGTGTTATATTTCTTTCTTGTGTTACTCTTTAATACCAAAATGCTCATATGAAGTATAGTCTAAAAAGTCCTCCCCCTTAAATATTTACAATATAAAAAAATCTTTTTAAAGCTTTATTTTTTAATGGTGCCATTTTATTGGCATTATAGTCTCACATCATAATGTAAATCATGTTAACAGTGACATACATCATGTACACAGCACTTGATGCCCTCTCCTGCCTGTGCAACACCCCCCCCCCCTTACAGAGTACTGAGATTAACATTGGTATATTCACTTATGTACGTATAGCTTGTGGTAGTATTTCTATTAATGACCCTCAGTATTCCCTCTCCTCTTCCCTTAGACTACCTTTCTGGCTCCACTGAGGTTTTTTCTCCATTATCTAGAGTCCCTCTGGAATCTCAATTACTTCCTAGCCTACACATGTTAGAGAAAACCTATGAACCTTCTATTTCTGTGACTGGCAAAGCCTAATTTTCAATGTCTGTCCTTTTTTTGTTCTGTGTTTGGCTTACAGAATCTGAAGACACTGCATTAATCCCACTCTATCTACAGCATCATGTGAACAAGGCCATAAAGATATTGGTTTTCTTGTCCTATCTTCAAAGAGTGACATTGTAAATAATGCTTTAAAATATAGAAAAAAAATCCTGCTTATTTGCAGTATTTTACAATAGCCATTTCCATTCCCAATATTCCCAATGGAAGGCTGTATTTCCTCCATCTCCATAATTAGGGTTATAAAACATCTCACCAAGAGGTATGTGGTCACTCAGCCAATTTTTAAGGAGTGCTGAAACATCTTACTGGTATATTAATGAAATATAGATTGGTCAGAAATGAACACTCTCCTGTATACAAATCTATATCTAGAGGTTATTCTGTAATATAAATAATGTAATTTCGATGAATTAAAATTTGGAAACAGCTTAATGTAAGGTCTAAAGCTCTATGTCCAGAAAATGAATTCAAATTTTAAATGCTTCAAATTTCTCATGTAAAGTTTTCAATTTCAGGGGAAAGCTTCAAAACAAGAATCTATAAAAAGGTAACAACTGAATAAAATCAGGGAAAGGTTTATCATCATTTTATTCACCGGATTTTCGTTAGTATAAGTAATTTAAAGAGAAATTGGTCTTGATTTGGAATTGTTGTGGGATAACGCAGTCCCACTCGTGGGTCCTTGGCTTCCATGATAAAAAGAATTTTAACACATGCCAGTAGGGGACAAAAGGCAGGCATTTATTTAGGAAAACGAAGGACTCGGGGGAAAACAGAGAAGTGGAGATCTTTCCGGCCATGCGGGCAAAGAGAAAGAAAGAGCGGAAATGAGCCTTTTTATAAACTTTCAAGATGGGTGGGCACAGAAGCAGTCTGGACCTCCTCGTTTCTCAGGTATTGGTGATTGATCGGTAGGCGTCCCAAGTTGGATCCTCCTCCTTTCTCAGGTTTCGAAAATGGGAAGTCACTGAAGTCGGGCCTTTGTCCTCAGGAATCTCAGGTGGGGGCTGGGATTCAGGGGATTAAAAAGGTGTGGCCCACTTAGACTTTTCTCCTAAGATTTTTGAGCACACCCTATAGGGTGGGGTCAGCTAGAACTCTCCAGATTTTAAAACTATATTTTCCTTCTCTTCCCAATGTCTCCTTTCTGCCTAAACATTATTCCTTCTCTTCTACCTCATCAGAATTATAACCATTAACATGTATGAAGTGATAGAGAATAATATAATGATTGAGATATATTATAAAAAATATAAATCAGTATAAAATTATTTCTTCAAAATCCACATACATAAATTTTAAACATTTAAAATAATTGTTTTTAAAAAGGTAAAGCTCTGGAACTGAGAGTGTCTGATGACTTCCTGGGTTAGTGTTGGAATTTTATTTTATGAGATCTCATCAATTCCTCTAAATGATCACTCACCCTTCTGAAATCAGTCAGAAAACATTTAGGGACTGGATTGCAGTCACCTCTCTCCTCTGCTCATGCCTTCCATAAGGTTCTCATTAATGGTGGAGAATAATACCAACATTTAGATTATCTACAGAGTACTGTAAAAACAACAAAACACCAACAAAAACCTATCACTTCAATCCTGTTCTCACTTTGTTATCTTAAGTCTATGGAGATGATTCCTGGTAAGAGAATGAACTCCATGAGTATGTGATACGGAATATCTGGATATTTGAAGGTTCTGATTACACATTATCCATCAAATAACACTTTTTCAAGTATAAAGCATCTTAACTTTGTGTATATGACGTCATCAGTGAGATTGCCTTTAGAACTGGAAAATATAAGTTATTGCTTCTGATGCCACAAATAAACTTTTTCCATGTATATATATGAAAGTGTATCTTATATGTAAGTACACTTGTTCAAATCACATGATACTAGTAGCACTGATCTTCTGAAATGTACATCACAGAAATATTAGTTTATTCACATTATGTTAATTGATACTATAGCTGAAAAGATCTTCATGACTTTTTAAATATGATAGTTTTACTATTGTAAAATTAGGAATTTTAATTTTTTTCTGCAGTATCTGAAATATTATTTCTTGAGTAATTTTAAAATATACTGTTTGACTTACATACAAAATATATAAAATATTATTAATATATAATAAATATATGAACATATATTGAATAATTATTATAAATATCAGGATCTATCAGTTAAATGTAGCCAGTTATTATTTTTGCTAGATTTGAAACAAAAATTGGAAGTTGGTAAATCTTGTGTGTGAAACTCCAGATAGAATGTTCTTCAGGCTTTTCAGAGAATACATAGTCTCATGCTTGTATTTTTTCTGTCTGCAGCCTTTAACAATGTAAAAAAATATTAGCTCATCAGATGTGCTAAAAAATAGTCACAGACTAGATTTTTCTCTTAGTTTTCTGAAGCCCACTATAGTTTATTTTTAAAGAAATAATAATATCCATGGTATATATGATATCACAAGACATGCACTTGGAATGAGACCTTTGTTATAAGAATGTTTAATACCAAATAATTATAATTGTCCACATAATAACATTTTGATGTAAACAGTCACTTTCTTACATGAAACATGATAACTTCATTTTGGGTAAGCTAAACTTTTCAATTTGTTTTAACAATGCTATGATAACAATACTTCAATGCCAATTGTTTGACATCATAGGACTTTAGTACTTATTTGTGTCAAAATCCAAGTACATAGTCTTCTACCACCAGATAATTCAGAAATCATGCTGTTTGGGTTTTGTAATTTCTTTCACCTCTAACTTCTTGAATTCCTGTTCATTTATTCAAAGCATGAGACAAAAGACTATGATGGTTGTGGGTTAGGTTTTGTGGGCATATTGGGAAGTGGGTTTTTCACTACTGGAACATTCCATTAGCCGCTCTTAAACAATACTTATAAGAGTGCTTGGGAAATGTAATCTAGCTTTGTACCCAGTAGGAAAAAATAGACAGACTTTGCTAAACACATAACACTTGGAAGATATACTGTAGCTCTATCTATTCCCCTTTATTTATACTACCCCCTAAAAATGTCCACCCGACAAATAGTTTATTCATAAGACTTCTTTGCACATATTGTGTACCATCCTTCTTGCCACATTGACTAAATCACTGTTACACACCTCTCTATTGGATCTGACCAATGCATATGCCAACAATTCTGCTTTCGGGAGTTTAAACTCAAGTTATAAGAAGAGTTAGCCAAGGAATACAATTGAGGGACAGTAGAATCAAAGATATAGAGTATTGGAGTTACCACAAAATAGTTTATTATAATAACTATAAGACAATGACATGTGCTTGAAACTAAGGGTGAAAAAGGTAACTGATTCCAGAGGGTCAATAGAAGAAAATGTAGTACCGAAATACAATATTCGATCATGAAAAGGAATGAGGCCCTTTCATTTGAAGCAACATGAATGGGACTAGATATAATTATGTTAAATGAAATCAATAATGTGCAGAAAAATATCATATGTTCTCACTCATAGGTGGAATCTAAGATAGTTAATTTTATGTAAGTGGAGAGTAGAAGAGTAGTCACTAAAGGCTAAGAAGTGGGGAGAAAGAATAGAGGAAGATCAGATAACAGGTAACACAATGCAGTTAGATAGAATTCATTTCATAAGTACTGGTGTTGCATCGCAGAATAGGGTGACTATAGCTTTTAACTCTTAGTTACATGTATTTTAAAGAAGTAGAAAAGTCGAGTTTGAAGTTTTGTTTAAGGTGATGGAAATGCTTATTACACTGAATTGACCATTACATATTGTACACATGCATAATATTATAATTCAAAAAATTAAAATTTAAAATTCAAATATTAAAAATAGAAAAAGGAATATGGCACATGTAATTATGATTAGTGCATAATACTTTACAATAATAATGACTAGTTTATATAAATATATATGTATATACAGACACAGACATACATACACGTGTGTGTGTGTGTGTGTCTGTGTGTCTGTGTTTCTGTGTGTGTATGTATATTTAGCTTTTTAGAAAGTTAAATTAGATTTGTTTCCCAACAAAACATATGCACCAAGGATATATATGTCCATGAACAATAGCATTGGAATTTAAACTTACTAAGAGACATTACTAGTAGACATTAATTAACAGATACTTTGAACCGTAATATAATAGACATTCATTGGAATGTAAAATGACATAGACACATCTTATGTATATATTCACTGTAGCACAACACATAAGCATATAAGTTAATAGAGCTAAAAACAAAGCCTCTGATACTCATTTAACAGAAAGAAAGAGACTTTGTGGACGTCAAGTTTAAGGAAAGTGATTAAAGAGTGCTACAAACTAAAGTAAAAGGATGGGTTATCTTATCTGTTTTGAAGAATGGATACTAGAAGAATTCTTGGATATTGGGATTCCATAGAACACTAAAATTCAAAAAATTTGTGAAAGGAGTAATTGGGTGGCAACATTTATTTGTTCCCTAGTGAGGTTATAATAATCCCAAACAAAACAAGATTCTACCATCTTAAAGTAGAATCTTCCATCACTGTCATTTCATGGAAGGAAAGCCATTCCAATACCAAAAATTGGAAAAGAAATAATCTTAGCCTTCAACTTAAAGTACTTAACAATGAATACACTGAGCCTTAGGAAAACTTTACTAAACTATTTTTTTTTTCATTTTTCATTTTGACATGGACCAACACAATCTCATTATAGAAAGACATTGGTTTGTTGATCAGCTTTTAGAAAGCTAAATTAGATTTGCTTCCTAAACAGACCATATGCACCAAGCATAGAGAGCAGTTGGGTGCCAAGGGCTTAGATATGGTTGAGAAAAATCAAATTGGAAGGCCTGGGATACAATGATAATGTATTTGCTCCCTGTTAGAGACTCACTTCTGTGTGCTAGGGAAAAGTGGCCTCCCACTTGCACTTGAGCTGTCTGTCAAAGCAGAATTTCCTGGGATACAGGTGAGGAAATTCAGTTTCCACTAGTTGGGTACAGAGCATAACCAAATGAAATTGTCATTATATCTTAAGGAAAAAATCTGCTACTTTCCTTTTGGGTAAATCATGAGTTTTTCTTTTATCTTGCCAAGTAAAATATGATGAAGGAGTAGCCCTGAACTACTTATAGGGTGTGGACAATTTCTCTTTGGCATCAATAGAATAAACATAGCTTTAAATATTGCTTGCTAATAAAAGGAAAATGAAATAGTGATAATGTATGGGTAATGTAGGTGCAGATCAGGTGTAATTTGTCATAGTACAAACTCATCACTGCTGATGGACAAAAGGTTCTAAGGAATCCTTATTCTGAATATTTCTCTGTGTGTGACATTTTAACATGTATAATTCTTATATATTCATCCTATATTTTTTTCAGAATTCAATACTGTAAGTGCATTCTGAAATACTTTCCAGTTCATTAATCTGAGCTTTATGTTTGATATTCTCTTGGCTTCATCCACATTTGTAGTTTGGGATAACTACAATAACAAATATTGAATAATGTTTCTGTATACCAGACACACATAAGTGTAGAATCCAATTTCCTCATGCTAATATTGCAGAAAATTTTTCAGCAAGGCCAGAACTGGGGTTCAAAAACCAGAAGTTGGGGTCAGAGAGGGAAACAAATCTTGAGTCCTTGCTTAGTTTGGATTTTGTCCAGTAATGACCCAACAGGGGAGTGTTGTGATAAAGTTAACTTAAAACAGCAACCTTGGTGACAGGGTAGGTGATAAGTTAGAAGGGATTAAGACATGTGCAAAGTTAAAAAAAATAGTACAATCTCTTAAGTAAAGGATTCTGAGAGACAGAGATAGGAAAATTTCACCAGGAAAAGAGAGAAAGGAGTGGATTAAAGAGACATGTTGAATGTAGAACGGACTTTCTGTGACAGCTAACGTAGGTAGTAGGGGAAGAAAAAAAGGTTTGTCTCAGAGACAACTGACTTTCCATTGCAGAAGTCCAGGCAGAAAATATGCTGGAATAAACTGGAAAAAGCAAGGTTGGAAATAAAGCATCATATTTTGGACAGATAAGGTTTCTTAAGGATATACATAGACTATTGAAAAGAGTTGCCCTTATGAAATGAACAGCAGGACATCATACTTTCCAAATAACCTAAGAGTAGTCTTTCCACTGTTTTCTGAGTAAAATTCATCTGTTTCTTATGTCATAATAAACCCTCTAAAATATTTCTCTCCTCTCTCTTCATCCTCATGCCTCTCTGAGCACTGACTGGCTACTTCCCTGAATTGGCTTTGACTATGTCTAAATACCGTGCTTCTCCCAAACACCTTGCTGATGACTTCATATCTTCCTTAACACAGGGCTTCTTCAGCAGGAAAAATACTCATCTGGGGTGGAGTGAACCCTAGTGTATTAAGACACAGCCTACCCTGGTGTGGTGGCACATTCCTGTAATTCCAGTACTTGAGAGGCTGAGACAGAAGGATCGCAAGTTTGAGGAGTCTCAGAAACTTAGTGAGGACCTCAACAACTTGGTGAGATGCTGCTTTAAATAAAACAATAAAATAGGGCAAGACTCAGTCCAACACAGTCATACTCTCTTGAGAGTTTTTTGTTTTATTTCATTTCACTTTTTCCCCCTCCCTTTTCCTTCTGTGACTCCACACTCAAGATTGAATTCACTAATCACGCTTGTATACCCTGATTGTATTCTGAAAATATTTTTGCCATAATAGACTTCATTGGACTCAATGTCTGTATGCTCATTCCCTTGGTACAGGACATTGTCTCGCATTTGGTTTTTTTGGCCAACAGTCATGTAACTAGTGGACTAGGAAATGAAAGAATAAATGGATGACTAGTTGAGTCGATGCTGTCTACTAAGTGGTTATAAGTATGAACCAGGGCCAGACAGAGACAGACAGCTTATACAGTAAGGTAGATATTTGGATGACACCAGATAGACATAAAAGTAGCGCAGTGGAAGAAGGAATGGGGTATTAAAAATTTCAAGTCTTTATGAAGGTTTTAGAAGGCAAAGACTGAAGAGAGAGCACTAACTTTGTACTTAAAGAATCAAGTTAGGACAGAAATATTGTAGGAAGATGGCAATTAATAAGCACAGAACTGGGAAGTTCTATAGAAAGTACGTAACCTTATCTGTCTCTCTCTTTTTCTGTATGTTGGTCTTTGTCTCTAGTTGTCTGTCTATCTATGCAGTTTGTTTAGTGCTCTTTGCTCTTTTTTTTAATTTTAGAACACACACACACACACACACACACACACACACACACACACATACACCATGTATGTACATCCAGAGCCAGCTAAGTAGCCCCAACTCTTCACAGTGAATGAATGTGTCTTTCACAGCTAAGGATTAAGAAAGGAGTCCCAACCTAAAATGCTGTACTCTGGATTTCTGTGACATCTCAATAGTAGTTTCTAAAATTCAATTAAAATAAATATAGATATAAATACTTTTGTTAAATTTAATTTCCTCAATTCAATTTCCTTATGGGTGAAAAACAATATATGTTTCTCAAATTTTGCACTACACTTTCATATAGAAAAAAATAAGAACGGACAGTGCGACTTAATTTTGCTATAAAAATTAAGAAATATTGAGACATCTCAATGAAGCTTACAAGAAAATAAGTTTCAAACACTAAAGCAGTGCATTTATTTTTGTGGCCTATATTTTTACACTAATCAATAGATCTATGTAATAAGACTAATCTTTCACATACTGATGTCTCCATTCAAAATGAAAATTAACACATATCCTCATGAGAGGCAAGCAAGACAAATCTTTATGTAGAATAACTGAGTTTTAAAAGTCTGTACCAACTAATTATTAAGTTAGTGAAGTCTTAAACTAAATTCATTAGGTCAATTGACCTATTTAATTGTATTTCTTTGTAAATATTATATCAATTGTGATAGAATACATTTAATTCTAGTACTAAAGAGACAATTGTCCAATTATAAATTCTCTTTTTTTATAATCAATTTCATTTATCATATAAAGCATCAGTTTTCTAGTCATAATTATGATGTATCACTCAACAGCTAAATATTTCAAAAAAAGTTTAGATTACCTGCTAGTCTCCACAGTAGAGAGCTTAAAGAGCTCTCAAAGTAGGTCAGATCTTAATGGCGATATTGAACTTTTCACTGGAGAATAATTAAGTTTTATTTTCAATGTTCCCTGACCTAGCCTAAATTTAATGTAATACAGGAATCGTTTAGCCACATTTGGCCATATTTAGCAGAGATCGTTCATTCTGTATCCTGTTAAAACAGTTGTCATCTCTGGAAAATTTCTCTGACATCTCCATTGGCTACTCTCCTCCACAATTTAAAAATCAGAATTCATCAGAGGCAAAAGAAAACAAAAGCCAAAACAAAAAAATTAGAACTCACTGTCACTTGCTTCAAAACAAGAGTTGACCACTACATCATCTTGGCTTAAATGTCATTGAAAGCAACACTGTTATCATATCTGTAAAAAAAAGAATTTTAAAGTAATCATAGTAGCATAGAAAATAGTTGCAGCATACATTCTAATCAGATATCCAGTGCAATATTAAGAAAGAGAAAACTGATTTCTATTGTATCACATGATTCAAGAGAAGGCAACTTATCAGAACAAACACTACTTTCTTTTACATCAGGAAGTGCTAGATGCAGTTCAGAATACAAGATTTAGCAATATCCTTTCCCATATCTGGATCTAAATACGTGATTTGTCGCAATAGTTATTGCAGCAAACAGCATGCCATCTGCTTTTGTTCTGGATTTGCTTCCACAGGTGCGAGGGTAACCTTCTATCCCTTGTCATCATTTATTAAAAGGCACCATGCAACCTGACGTGACACAGAGAAATAGGTGCAGCCGAGTCAATATGGCGTCCCCGAAGCTGATACAGACGGGTACCACCGCCCATGTGCTTTCTCATGCCAGCTAAGAAAGAGTGGAGAAATGCTTTGTTGTTTCTTTGTTTTTATTTATTTTTAAATTATCTCCAGCAATGTAATTTTTGAAAGCAACAAAATGCACTCCTTAGATATTTCTCAAAATGCCCAAAGGTAGTAAAACTAGGTATTATAATTTAGGTGAGTCACTTCTTCCCAGAAAATGTTTCATAAGCTCAGGACAAGATCTATCAGAATATAATCCTGATAGAGTTACATAGTGTTATAGCCTGAACATATTTTAGTTGAATTTTTTTAAATCCCAAATCTATGAGATGGCAATAAAAATCACACTCTCAACATTAAGACAACCTGTGCATTTATAGTTTTGCTATTTGACTTGTAAAACATCCTATGGTTCTCATTTTGTGTTATATATGTATTTTTTCCTCCAACTAGATTGTTGTTTTACTGAGGAAACCTGTCACATCTTATTGCCTTGCAAGGGAGAGATGTAATAACTACAGCATCTAAAGACCTAAAAGTAGTTACAAGGCTGCTGTAAAACTCATGCTACTAAATATCAGTTCTTGTGACTTTAAGCTAAAGAAAGACAGATATTTTCTTGAAAACAAAATCCATTTTCATTGATAGGTATAGCAGCTTTTCGGGAAAATTAGTGTAAGTTTATTCTTGAAAACACGAATTTTTAGAAATTTTGGCAGGCATAAAACAAGAAAAAAAAAAAAAAAACACTTTTGAATTCAAAACACCTGTAACTACTGATATCTTTTCAATGATAGACTCAACAAGGGGATACCTATTTTTTTCATTTTTTTTTTTTGGAGGAAACATACAAATAACAGTTTTGTGTATTGTGAAAAAAACATTTAAAGCAAATTTTAAAGTCAGAATATGTAGTTCTGAAGCCACTGATCCTTTGATGATTTTCTGGCAAGTTTACTGGATCCTCAGCTCCGCGCATGCCTCTTGAACAACATGATCATTACAACGTGCCAGGGATTGCCCGCCACTATGCTCCTTACCAGAAGGGCAATTTATAAGTTTATTCAATTTCTAAAAGATCAGCCTACAAATAGAACCTGAGAACCTTAAAGTATTTTCTCATATCTCTCTTGGTCTATCTGTGTGTGTGTGTGTGTGTGTGTGTGTGTGTATGTGTGTGTGTGTGTGTGTTTACACATGCATAAATAACATATAAAAATAAGAACTGAATCCCAGATATTGACGAAGAGAAAAAGGTAATATGATATTAAAATAATCAATATAGCATCCAAGAATTTATTATGGCACATTTATCTACATTTTCATTCCTTCCTCATATATGTTACACTAGGGTGTAAATAATAAAAAATACTTATGTTGTTAATATATATTACTCACACTTGGGTATTTCTTAGGAAATAGATCAGCTAAGAAGTTCTGTGTCAAAAAATATAAATGTTAGTATAGATGTCACTGACCAAGAAATGTTCGTCTTCACTTTGTTAGTCTGTGAAAACCTTATACATAAACTAAAAATGGAATCTTCACAAATCTCCCTTCTTCCTAAATTAAAATTTTCATCTTTTTAAAATTACTAGTCATTGAATTAACATCCTTTTAATGTGCCAGAAAAAGCTTACAATTACATTTATTTATTTATTTATTTATTTATTTATTTATTTATTTATTTATTTATTGTGGTGCTGGAGATTCAACCCAGGGACATTCTATCTCTGAGCTATACTCCCAGCCTCTATTTTATTTATTTAGTTTTGGAAACAAGGTCTTGCTAAGTTGCCAAGACTGAGTTTGAACTTGCCAGCCTCCTGCCTCACCTCCCAAGTGCTAGGATTTACAGGTGTGAGACACCTCAATCATTCTTAGAATTACTTTTGTATTGGTATATATAAATAATTCAGAATGGTGAGTTTCATTTTGGAACATTTGTGCATGTATGAAAACATAATTGGAACTACTGCCGTTTCCCCCTTTCCTTTGATACTGATAGTCACTTAGAGAATCGATTCTTTTTCTCCTTAATTTCTATAGTATCTGTACTTAACCTGCTTCTACTTGTTCTCCATGTTCAATCTACTATTCTAAAGAGAGGGAGGATACAAAGTTCAGTGTCACTTTTATCCTGCCTCTCTGAAGGAAATTTAAATGCGCTTATCTTCATATTTTATTTAACACAATTTCTCAGAATGAAGGTTCATGTTCTCGGATGACTACCACTCAAATAACATTGACTTTTTAAAAAATGCAATAATTTCACCCTCTTAGTTATAGGAGATTGGTCTGTATATTGGGCCTTCAAACTCAAGGCAGATTTATACTAAACTTTGGCTCTTTTTCAAAGTGTCATATTGTATATATGTTTTAAGCATCCTTGTCATTGTGTTTTAGCGAAAGGACTACCTTGGTAAGTTTCTACATTTTCTTCATGATTCATATATTATATTTTATTTTGTGATAAACCATTTTATAATCTTTTTAAATATTTTTTATTTTCATATTTTATTGATACATTGTAATTATATATCAGAGTGAGATTCAGAGTGATACAGTCATACATGCATATATCACATGTATAATCACATGTATAATGATATATAATCTCTTATCATCTATTTGTGTATGTGTTTTGAAAAAATAGAATTTATAAATGTAATAAAGTATTCGCTAACAGTATACTTATTAAGAAACATTTCTTTTTTATTATTCAGTTTTGTGGTGGGAAACCTATAGTATGGTTTTATAATCAATCTTTTCTTAAACTCAAAAATATTCTAAATATTGTCAAATTGGTACAAGATTATAATACATGCCAATAACTAAAATTAACTACACATGCAGTTGAACTATACATTTTATATATAAATCTTTTATATTTTATATATAAATCTCATTATATTTTCTTACCAAATTTATTATTTGGTATTATTATTTCCAATTAATATGTGATAGGATTTCAAGTTAAAGACTTTAGAGAACTATCAAGCATCCAATTAGCAAGTGTACATCTAGGGGAATGGAATTCTTTATAATCATTATTGTCTGCTGTGACATTTTCTTGCTACCAATGTTATTCCTGTGATCCCAGTACTTGGGAAGCAGAGACAGGAAGATCACTGGTTTGAGGCCAGCACACTGTAACTTAGCAAGACTCTGCTTCAAAATACCAGATATTTGCTATTGGAGGAATAAGTACAATTCTACTTTTTTTTCCCCTCAAAGCAAAAGCAAAGTGCTTTATTGTACCTAAGAATGGAAGTAGATCCAGTCATTCTATATTTTGCAAGTGAGATATGTTCAAAATGATTGTTCATCATTTACAAGCAATGTAGCAGGGGGAAATGACATCTCCCTTGGAATATATTAAATAAATTTCAAAGTCTCTAAAAGCTCATGTGACAAATATATATGCTGTTTAAAATTATTCCTAAGCATGAATCATGATTTATAAACCTTTTTCTTTCTGACTGGTACACAAAATAATGACTTGTTTAATAATGTCATCTTATATTTAAACAAAAACAATATCTCTTTTACATGTATAGGAGAGCCAGCAATTCCATTACTTAGATTTTTAAGCCCTTTATTCAAATGCACTTTTGAGAGATACAACACAGATTTTATTAGAAAATTCTTTACTGGATTGATTCATACGCATCTCAGAGCAAGGACTGACATAGATCTGTGTACACAAGTAAGGTTTCAAACATCTGAAGGAAGAGTCAGAGTATTGTACTAAGAGTAAAAAAAAGTCACTAGCAAAAAAAAATGCAAATTTTCACTTGAAATAGACTATTATCACCAAATTGAGATAAAACATTTGTACCATAAGCAAGCAAATAAATATTAGAATATTTACTTAATTCATTATTAATGGATCTTGATATTAATCTGCAATACTAAAGATGAGAAATAAAATCATTTTCCATCCTTTATTCATCCTTGAAGTAAAATGATAATTTGCAAAGGCTTATATTAAAAGGCTGATGGCTGATACACAGAAAACAGTACTTCATGAAAAATTGGAAAGATGAAGACATTATCTTCATCCAGGTGCTTCTGAAATATTCCAAGTTAATGACTCCGTTCATGCATATTTTTTTTCTCATCAGCTTTGCCAGTATGTAAATTATTCTACAAGAGTTAAGTAATTGAGGATGCTTAGTAAATCTTCCAGGAAATTCTGATACTGTTTAATAAATTATTCCAGTCAAAGAAGTAACATGATTAATATACTTGCCATATTGTTCTGGTTTTTTTTTTTTTCCAGAAAATATGAATGAATAAAGAACAGCAACACGTAATTGTGTTGGATTCCTCATTAAGAATTCATAAGATCAAACAGTCCTGTTTTATTCCTCTTAAATCTTACTTGGGGAGGTAATTTGATGTATCGTATCCGGCTCCTGAGCTGTACCTCCTGGGAAGCAGGTCACAATACTACCAGAGAGGTGGGGAAGACACTGGGAACATCCTACTCATAAAAGCCTCTACATTTCTCTCCAGTGGACACATACATTGCCCCAGTTTTCAGGAATTACTGTTCATAGACTGGTTAACACATGTCTGCTTGCCAAATATTTTAAATAATCCATCCATCCCTCAGAGTCAAAGAATTCACTTCATAAGCAGCTTACAACTACTCATGCAAAAAGCCGCCAAATATCAGGGCCTGTGCTCGCTCTCTTGATCACCCCAACTCTCGATTCCTTTCACTGAAGACAATGGACCAGATTAAAGCCCACTCAAAGACAAGCCATTACATGCCATTAACTCTTCTTGTGGGCAATGTTTATTTTAAGGTCATGATAAATTTGGTTAGAAAGTCTGTGCAATTCTGGCAATGTAACTTAAAACCTTTAATTTTTTAACCTAGAATGTTGGAATTAGTTGATAGCCTCTTTCCCCAATTACATTATTTTTGCAGCTTTTTATTTCATCAGTGAGCAGTTAGTGTTCCCAAGGCCTCCTATACCACCCACACATACTTGCTGACATAATAACACTGACAGGGAAATAAATGCTTAAAGAACTGCGGGCTGAGAGTGAACTTTCTATGCCCTTAACCACTTACTTCGACTCCAAGAATGAGCCACCAAAAAGCAAAGCCCACAGGTTTTGTAAGTGAAACAGGAGAAAATACTTAACCCAAGTTGCTCTCTACAGAAGTTTAACGCATTCAGAATAAAGATAAGCTTTTATTTTATTAATTATTTTTTGTGAAGGACAGCACCATAATCCTGAAAGCTCTCTCTCTTAGAAGCATGATTTCTGAGCACAGCTAGGGAACGGGATTGGCAAGCACATGTTTTTCCTTTATACATGCACAATGAAGAGATTCACCCCAGCGCCCTCTGAATAGACTCTGTTCCAATAGTTGGTTTTATGATGCACTGCCCTGAACTTGACCTTTTCCTAGAGAAAGAGTATTGGAAATGTGGTGGTCAGCTTCTGAGACAAATTTGCAAAAGTCAACCCAATGCATCATGAACACAAAGTATGATCCCAGCCCCCCAGAGTTATGGACCCCCTTTCTCTGGTGTTAATGTTTCACGGGAAAATCTCTTCCATGTTCCAGTAGGGAGGGCAGAAGCAGATCCAGTTCCAACAAGAGAAACCGAGGCAGCTCCTTATCCTAACTCCTGCTTTTTCTGATCTTGACAAAAAGGACCAATGGCAGATAGGTTGCTGGATAGTGTGGTGGAGGCTGGGCTATCACAAGGTTGAAGATCAGGATTGCTCTTCCCAGAAGATGCTGAAGGGCCAAAGACACTCAGCAGAACATCCATAGGAAGCAGACCAGGCAGGTGTCCTGATCACTACCTTTCCTACTTCTCCCAGTACCCCTGTTCCTATCACCAGCACCTGCAGTTTCTGACCAGAGAGTCTCTTCCTTTCTTTCTGCCTCTCCCTTAACCCATTTTATCCCATGGTCCCAGATGTAGAGCACCTATAAATATTTGAATTGAGCAACACACACACCACATATGGTAACCTTGAAATAGTACTTGAATATTATATTGGCAGAATTGACAACTTGGGACTTAGTGGGTTAAGTAGCACTCTATTCCCTGGAAGAAAGTGCTGAGTCGCATCAATGGCAGCAACAATGGTGGAATCAGGCAGGTTGTAGACCATTCTCCCGGAGGCATTTTGGTTTTAACTAAATGAAAAACAAAATTAGATTTTTCATATCTGAGCAGAATATCAAATACAGAAACTTCTGGTGACTTTACCAGCTTTGCCGGGGTTATCAATTCTCTACATATCATCCACAATAGTCCCTCTCCGAGGAAGAAATTGAGACTCTAGAGAAAAGGGACTTCTGAGCAAGGGTTGAAGTTAGAGTGAAGGAAGGTGCCCATTGCTTCCTCTTCTCTAGGAGCTGATCAGGAGGGAGCCTAACTTGACCTGGGTGGGGGTAGAGAGGACCATGGTCTCAGAGAAGCGAATCCAAGGAGGAAGAGAATCCAAAGTCAGACCTGTGGAGTGGAACCTCACTTACTTCAGTGCCTTCAATGCCATGGGAGAGCCAAAGGTTCATTTTTGCAGTAAGAGGAGAGACCAGAAACTGCTCCAGTGTCACAAAGCAAAGATGAGGAATTTCTACATAAATGTTACTAAAAAGTAAACAGTTCTAAGAGGGTTCATCCTAAGCTACTTGTATTACTAAGAAGGTCAAGAGTTGTGTTAACTGAATTAAAAACCAAGAATCAGAAATCAAAGCATAAACTTGAATTTACTTCTGAAGGAAGGACTTCCTTCTTTTGGGAAGTTGAGAAAGCTGTTTTCAGCACCCAGAGTAGAGAGAAGCTATAAGATGAGTTTGCCTTATAAGTTAACTAGCCAATCTTTATGACGACTGTGTTAATTCCTTGTTAATATTCTTAACATAAAATCCATTCAGATATAGCCTCCAAATCATTTAGTAAAAATGTGGATACAAAAAAAAAAAAAAAAAAAAAAAGGAGAGAAAAATGGGACAAGGTCAAGGTGAATCTGTTAGCTGCCTCTTCTAAGTCGACTCTTAACCTCTTGTGATAACAACTCTGGCCTAACTTTGCACTACCATGAGCATTCATGAATTTTGACCACTTTTCAGTTATCTCGTCTTTCCTTGTTTATGTGTTTTTATTATTTATTTATTGCATATTATGCCTTCTTTCTGAGACTAATATAAGATGTTCTAGAAACGAAAAGAAGCTGTTTATTTGAATCTTTTGCCTCCTGTGTAGCACCAGACAGTACCTGGTTTACAAGGAATGTGCTGAGCTAAGGCCACTTGCTCTGACCCGAAGTAGTCAGGAGCTAATTATATTTACTCGCTGCATGCTAATTATATTTCTCCATTGTTTTGACATTAAGGTGTCAATAACAACATTAATAATAATAACAGACATACTAACTGATAATAACTGTCACTTATTACCATAATATAATTTTGGAAAACAATTATGAATCTATCATTCTAATATCCAGAAACTATATAGGTGGAAACTGGCATTAAATGGCTTAACCTTCCTGAGGACTCTGCAAGGTGATACAACCAATTAGTGGAATAGCTTGTGTGCCTGTGCACCCAATATTGCAGACTCATGACCCAGTGCCCTCTGCAGTGGGCCTTCTATTTCTAAAAATGCAGCATTATTTAAGTGAGCCATTCAGGAATTCATATTAAATAAATTGCAATCACTTATTTAGTTTTAGTGAATATGAAAAATGCACAAGACGTGAATGTCTAAAACTTTTCTTTTACATGCTAATATCAAAAAATTCTGTGCATTCTCAAATATCATGAATGATATTGATGCAAAATGCTTATTAGAAAAGAATGATTTGTGACTTCAAAATCTATGTTCTGCTTGAGAAGTGAGAGAATTTACTATTGTCTTCTTTGTAGAAACATATATTCTCCCATTTCAAAGGGTTCTTAGGTTAACATAGAATAAAGACATTTAGCAAATATTCCTGAAAATAAAAACTTACCTCTAAATTCTAGTCTTTAAGCATAATAAATTAATGTGGAAAATTGTGTCACGAACAAGTTAGCCAGGAAGATGAAAAATGCCTATGACAACAATGGCTTTAAAATGTTTCTAAATGATATCCTTGTATAAGAATATCATATCATATTAGAAATTAAATCTGGTTAAGAAAAGTCATTAACAGTGTACACACACACACACACACACACACACACATACACACACACACATACAAAGAAATTCTTACAAATGTCTTTACTGAAGTTAGGACATTTAAGTCATTTCCACACTTACTTTGATAGATTACTGGTTGATATGAAAGAGTTTACATTTTAAGATGAGGATCTGAAATTCCAAGACTGTATCCTAACTTTACACCTAAAGAAAAAAGAGAAATCATTGTGGTTGTAAAACCAAATTTGTGGAGTGCACACACACACACACACACACACACACACACACACACATTTTCTAAAGAGTTTTTACTTCCTTGAGAGCTTCAAAGTTGTATAAAGCCTCTATTCATTAATAAAAAGCTTACCTGCTAAATGTGAAAGAAAATACATAAGGTTTAGCATATCATGTAAGCACACAATCATATCAAAATCAGCAAAACATCTCTCGTACCAGATTTCGGCTTTAGCCTCGCTAATGGAATTGTCTACTCGGATGGATTAAAACCGTTGTCCCGTTCTTTAGGCACTTGATCACTTAAGGCAGTCATATCTTCTCATCAGCTGGAGGGCTCAGGGACCAGCAGACCAGGCGCACACATAAAAGGGCCAAATGTCGCCCACGTGTGCAGTGCGTTTTACCTCCCGAGATCACCGGTTTCCTGGCTCTCAGGTAAGTCATAAATGTGTCCTCTCCCGCTCAACTCCAAACTTCAATTCACTCGAAAGTGTTTCACCAAACATTAACTAAAAATACAATGTTTGGCTAAAATTAGAAAAGCTCTGGTGCTTGGGTTTTTGTTGTTGTTGTTGTTCTTTTGTTGTTTGATTTTTGTTTTATCTCCTAATTTTTAAGCACGCATCTTAGCCTCTTTCAAACTTGGAAGAATTCACTAGTACACAGTCCCAGCAGTTTGGAAAGAGATTTTTCTTTTGTTGCTGCTCAAGCTTCTCCACTGGAGCCCATTTCATGCTTGGCTGCTTCGGGGTCTCACATGCCTGCCTTTAAAGTCACTTTCTCCTTGACCAGGACTCTGAAACCAAAGAGCAGTGTTAGGTCGCAGGTGTGACAGACACCTGCTCAGATGACAGTAAGGGGACCTGGGCAGGACAGGCTTGCTGGCTTCTCACTCACCACCTCCTCGCCTTCTTCTTTTAACAATAAGACCCCCAACCATGAAACCCAAGAATAATAAAAGGGGGCAGTGGAGGAGAGGGACTGTTGTATTGTCCAAGAAAAGATTTCAGAACACACCATGACTTTCTTTGCTTATCCTTTCCTGGAAACAAGATTTTATTGTATCTCAGAGCTCTGATTTATCTACCCACTATCTATATCTGTATTTTTCTATATTTAGAAATATATCTACAAGACCAAAATCTTATTGATTGGTAGAATTAGACATGGATAAAAATAAGGATTCAATGTGTAACATTTGTCACCTCTGGAAGCCTGTGCAATAAGGCCTTAGTCTAATCATGGAAAGCCAACTGAAAAGAGTTAAAATAAACTAGGCATTCAATTCAGTAAGTTAAGATAAAAGTAATCCTAAGATCCTAAAATTTAAATTCATGGACAAAAATCCTATTTAAATAATATAAGTAAAAGAAAAATAGAAATTTTAAACATTAAGTCCATCCTTTGAAAAATAATATATACTAATACATTAAACAATAAAAGGATAAATCTGGGCTATAAAAATAGACATAAATGTGGCATAAACTAAAACTTCATACTAGCAAAAGTGGTATTTCAGAGCTGTCTTTTTGGTCCCAAGAAGAGTGACAAGGCAGAAGGGACACTCTGCATTTATTCGTGTAGTCCCCTTTTAAACTAAAATAATACAGCATTAAAAATATGTAAACATTATTAGAAATACTGCATGTGATAAATTATCTTTGCAGATGTTATTCACTCAATAGATAAACTAAGGGAATAAAATATATATTAAGACTAGACTAATATAAATAGATTAAAAATTTCCAAAATCTAACAATGATACATACAAAGCACACATACACAAAGTTTTTATTGACACTTGTCATAAACATTTATATTACCTAAAAATTAGCTTTACATGTATATATAAAATATAAATACATCTATACTTGTATGTATAAGTTGAGAGAGTGAAAGAGATTTATAAAATCTGATGAATATAAATGTTTTTAAAGTGCAACTTATTCCTAAGTAAAAGATAAATGTATAGAATCGCATTTAGTAGAATTCAACAAGAATTTGGTAATCTGATTTTGGGAGAATTATAGGAGAAAATTTGGTTTTTGATGCAAAAAAAATTAGAGGGCTTAACAAAATATTAAAATGCACTTTAATGAGCTATAATGATTTCAGTATTGTACTCCTGAATAAGAAATAGAGAAACAATATCATGAAACAACAAAATAATGCAGATGTAGGCCTTGGTGTATAATTTCTAGCACACATTAAAGAAAGCTCTATAAAAAATAAAAATATACATTATTTTATAAAATGTTCTATGATAACTTAAAAAAATACTAAATTTATTTTTCCCTTTCCATATATATTAACATATTACATATAAATAAGAAGAGCGGATATTCAAAATAAAGCAAAAAAAAATGACATAACAAATATGATTGAATACTTTTATGATTTGAGGAAAAACTATGCACTATACAAAGTATAAATTATAATAAAATGGTATGTTTAATATTATACATTTTAAAATACACATGCCAAAAAGAAAAACTAAGGACCCTAAAATATAAGAAGTAAAATATTGATAGTATATAAAAAGGAGATTATATAAAAGATTACAATATTGATTAAAAAGCAAATATGCAAATAAATAGTTACATAAAATAAGATACCAGTAAGTACATATTTTGATAATAGTCAATTATACAGGAGTTCAAAAATTCAATTTTAAAAAAGAAAATGTACTTCCATTTATTTATGGCAATCATATTTAAGCAATTTGCATTAGATGCCACAAGATAGGAAGTTTAAGAAAATTATCATGAATCTGCTTTTTGTTTTTGAAGAAAAATAGATGGCACAAGATCTCTTTCACCATAAGAATAAAGAAAGAATATAAATATGTAAGAAATCTGATTAACCAACTAACTGGTGACATATCTGTAAAATGAAGATTATTAAATGCCAGCAAAGTTCCTATTCCTGAAGAATACTTGTTGACACTATAACTATTGAATGCCAGTGTCAGCTGAATTAGACATGATTATGAGAGGTGGATAAATGCAGAAGTGAGATTCTGCTGTTTGTATACATGCCTCTATTTCACTCCTTTGCACAAACAGTCATGCAGATAAACAGCAAAGTCCTATGTTCATATTCATACATTTCCTCAGAACTATGCCTGCACTCAGAACTATGTTAGCACTGAATGAAAACACCAAAATGGTCAGCTCACTAAGCATTGTGAGGTGGGGCTCCTTTTTCTTCCTTGTCATACACAGAGTTCTGAAATTTTATAAAAATTGATATTGCTTTAAAATAATAATAATTTTCAAAGGAAAAAATATTGAACCATGATGTTATTATTTACAGAGATTTGAAGTTTAGTAAAAATGTGTTTGCTTTTACCAAATGAGAATCATCAAAATAATTAATTTTTACGAAAAGAATGGGCTAATTAGGTTTTTCTTCAGTGTTTGCATTATTATGTAAGTGTTTCTTTTCTGGAGACTAATTGTTTAATAGCAACTTCCTCTGAGACATTAAGGGAAAATTTCCAAATTATGAAGCTTTATGAGGCCTTGAATCAATCCCAATTAAATCATCCTAATTTACTTTATTCAATTTCCTTTCTCAATGTCTGTTTTTAGAAACCAGGAAAACAATCCTTCTTACAAACGAATAAACACTGAAATAGCGAGTGTTCTAGAATTAAAACCCTGGGCATTTGAACAGGGGGTACCTTTAATTTACCATTATTTTTATGTCAATAAGTAAAGCAATGGGAATCATATGACATATAGAAGTTATCTTTTCAAAAAATAAGAGTATTTCACACAGCCAATAAGAATTCTGCTCATGCGAAAATATAAAATTTTGACATATTTATTGTGGAATATTGATGCTTCTTCATAATTTTCCACATGCTTTAGATTCATCAAATTGCATCAGTTGCATGGTTGGTTGATTTGATTATCTGTCTTTCATGCTTCTGACTTATTTTTCCTATCTTCTCTTTTAAATAATAAAGACACTGAGCAACTCTGAAATGGGGTAAACTTTTCTCCCTTGCTCATTTTATTTTGAAGTATCCCTGATTAATAAGATTTATGGACGGGGGCTTACTCAGCTGCGCGTTAGAGCTGTTTTATTTTACTGTAGCCATTCTACCTCCAGTTGTCTCTGGTATTCCTCATGAATTGAACTTTTTACCTCCAAGAATCCATACACTCATCTGACCTACAGAAAAATGCCAAATGCTGCCTAATTGTATCTCGGACTCAAACAGTGAAATAATTATTTTTATTTCAAACTTTACTGATTTATTCCAAACTTTACGGCCACTGAAAAAGCACAGGAAAGGAGAGAGACATTCCGCACTGAAATGAACACCATAAGTCTTGTTAATAATTTAAACCAAACATCTAAACAGAAAAGGGTCGGGGATGTTCACAACCTTTAAGTGCACTTTTTTTCCCTCCATTCTGGTTTTTTTTTTTTTTTTCCTGAATTTGCATTCAGAGAATATTCTCTGACATTCTATAAATCTATAACCTACAAGTCGATCATTTTGCGAAAATCCAGTATCTTTTGCAAAAGATGCTCAAAGTATCAATGGAAATGCACTCAAGGTAGTAAATTAATTGTGAGAATTCTACCACAAACTATTACAAAGTAAATCCACTGAGTCTCCTGGGTTGTTATTTCCTTCAATTTCTCCTTTTATCCCTGGCTTGGAACTCACCTTTAAGGAAGTTAAGAATACAAGGGTTCAGTGTTCACTGTTACATGTAGTACCTTCAGTGGGAGTAAGATTATGTAAGTGGGCATTGGCTTGCGAGTTTGGTAATAAAAATCAGACCTGTCATCTCTGATCCAAATATTTGTAAATATTATACTTCTGGGATTACCACCACGACACACACAGAGCCAATCCAGAGCAAAGAGGCCTCCAGCCCGGCAGCCTTTGGTGGAAGGCATTGCACAGCCTTATCAGCAAAGCAACAATTTTACCAGCTTTCTAGTTTATTTGTCCATTCCCAATGCCTTTTACGTAAAAGGATGACTCTGAATTTGCTGATTTGCAGCCTCTCTTAGCGTAGGGTCTCCTTTTTAAATCTATTTTTAAAAACCTCCTATGGTAACGGGGGCAGGGGAGAATTTTCCCCATCTCTCTAGATGTGTACTTATAAAAATATAAAATTTCCTCAGAAATGTACAGTATGCTTAATCCTAAATTAAAGTAGTTGCTGAAGTGCTATTCTTTCACCCCGAGGCATATGCGATTTCTAAAGAAACAAATTCAGCGTTTAATTAACTCTGAAATCCTCCTGTAAATGGAGCTTATATGTGTGTGTAAAGTTCAAGGCAGGATGAATTTAGAGAGGAAAACCGCTCGCAGGGGCTGCGTCCTACCGAAGCCAGCCGGCTCTATCTGGGGCAGACAGACTCCGCACATGGCTACATGTACTAAATTAAGGAGCGCGGAGGTTCATCCGGAGTGCACCGATTAAAATTTTCAATAGACCTAAAAATGTCTCCGAGGCATGAATGAGCTTGTCACTTTTCCTCTGCCTCTCCAGCAAATGATGGATTCACTTTGCGCCCATAACGCAACCCCGGGAGATATGCCTGGCTTGGTCCGTTGTTCCTCCTCCCCCAGTCGCTCTGAAAGAGAGGTTGTGGTTAAACAAATCTGCTTTTATGGAGCAAAGCGCTGTGAAACGGAGCTGATTAGGGCCTGACACGTCGAATTAGGCTGAGGCACGAAGTTGTCTGATGATTCTATTGTCTCAAGAAAGGCCTGCCTTGCCTCTCTCCCCAACTGAGTCAGGAGCTTCATCTGCTCCG
>PVLC010016261.1:0-35767 GCA_004027655.1 Graphiurus murinus
GAAAGGGAGGGAAATGTACCCATCTTGTGTAGCGTTCATTTGAAGCCCTGATCCTCTGTTCTCCATGGTGACAGGCAGGGTTTTTTATCCTCTGTAAGAACCTCCTCAGTTATGTGCCAGTATTTTAGCAAGGACCTTTGGGAAATATAATGCCTTCATTCAAAGCTGACTAATGGTGGAATTCGAGGCACCGAGGCAGGTTGATGCAGAGCCATTTAGGGGCAGGAAAGCCTCTGAGCTCCCATTAAATCACAGCTACAGCTGACCTGATGCGGGAGGATGGACTGTCCTTTCCAGGAAAAGTTGTACCTGCGAACCAGCATGCCGCTGTCGGTATTAAAGGTGCCTCCCCAACGGAGGGTGAATGAACGAAGCCCACAGGAGAATGGAACAAAAGACCTGGACTCATCAGCCCTTGACCTCTCCCAGCCCTCCAGACTCTGGGAGTCCAGGCAGAAGGCCAGAGGCCCCAGCCTCCCTTCCCTTGAACATCAGCCTCGGGGTACCCCCTCTAAGAACGAGTCCTTGGGACCCTCTGCCCAGTGCCACCGGGGCAGCTTCTCCCAGAGCTGTCCCAGGAACACTCTGAAAGAGGGAGGGTCCTCCCCTCCACCTGCTCTATCCCAAACCCCAAATCCTGCAGAAGCGTACACTTCCGGAGAGGCCCGAAATAGTCACAGGATTCTGTCTCTGTTTCTTGTTCCCCCTCCTGCGCTTAAGTGCCTATTAGGGACAAAGGGACAGGAACAGAGGACAATAACATCTGTTTTTTCCAACAAGCTGGTGACAGTGCAGATCTGGGGGCGGAGCATGCATCAGCACAGGGACCCAGATGCAGCCCTGCAGCTGCAAGAGCAACTGGCACTCCATCATTTCTCAGGAAGGTCATCTCCCCTCAGCGGCTCCTTGCTGAGACAGAAGAATCACAGGTTCAAAGCCAGCCCTGGCAACTTAGCAAGGTTCTCAGCAACCTAGTACGACCCTGCTTCCAAATAAAATATAAAATAGGGCTGGGGGTGTAGCTCAGAGGTAGAATGCCCCTGGGTTCAATCCCCACTACCAAAAATTAATTAATTAATTAATTTACTTATTTATTTATTATTTTTAGCACTAGGAATTGAACCCAGGGGCATTCTATCTCTGAGCTACACCCCAACACCCCAACCTTTTTTTTTTGCGGTACTGGGAATTGAACCCAGGGGCATTCTAACCTCCAAGCTATACCCCCAGTCCTATTTTTTTATTCTTTATTTTGAAACAGGGTCTCACTAAGTTTCGGAGGGCCTCACTAGGTAGCTGAGGCTGGCCGCCAACCCGGATCCTCCGGTCTCAGCCTCCCGAATGCTGGAATTACAAGCGTGCGCCACCACACCTGGCTCCCAACCCTATTTTTTATTCTTTATTTTGAAACAGGGTCTCACTAAGTTGGGGAGTGCCTCACTAAGTAGCTGAGGCAGACCTTGAACCTGAATCCTCCAGTCTCAGCCTCCCAAATGCTGGGATTACAAGCGTGCGCCACCATGCCCGGCTACCCAACCCTTTTTAATTTTTTTTTTTTTTCTGGGCATGGTGGTACATGCCTCTAACCCCACTATTTGGGAGGCTGAGACAGGAGGATCACAGGTTTGAGGACAGCCTCAGCAATTTAGCAAGGCTCTCTACAACTTAGTAAGACCCTGTTTCAAAATGAAAAATAAATAGGGCTGGGAGGTAGCTCAGAAGTAGAATGCTTCAGAGTTCAATCCCCAGCACCATGAAAAATTTTTAATTAATTAATTAATTATTGGTTGTGGTGAGGATCGAACCCAGGGGCATTCTGCCTCTGACCTACACTCCTAGTCCATTTTACATTTTTTTTTTTTTTTAATTTTGAAACAGGGTCTGGCTAGGTTGATGAGAATCTCGTGTGTGTGTGTGTGTGTGTGTGTGTGTGTGTGTGTGTGTGTTACCTGGACCCGGGATTGAATCCAGGGGCATTCTACCTCCAAGCTACATCCCCAACCCTATTTTTTATTCTTCATTTTGAAACAGAATCTCACAAAGTAGCTGAGGCTGGTTGCCAACCCACAATCCTCCTGTCTCAGCCTCCCAAGTACTGGGATCACAGGTGTGCACCACCACGCCTGGAGCTTAGGAGATTTAAATTGCAAATGAAGCCGGGCATGGTGGCACAAGCTTGTAATCCCAGCATTTGGGAGGCTGAGACTGGAGGATCCAGGTTCGAGGCCAGCCTCAGCTACCTAGTGAGGCACGCCACAACTTAGTGAGACCCTGTTTCAAAATAAAGAATAAAAAATAGGGCCGGGGATATAGCTCGGAGGCAGAATGCCCCTGAATTCAATCCCCAGTACTGCAAAAAAAAAAATTGCAAATGATATGTATAGAAAAGCAACCCAATCCTCCTCCTTTCCCCCTTTCCAAAGAAAGGTGAAGTGCTGAAACTGAAGATGTGTAGCACACAGCTCAACAGCACCACGTTTAAAGCAGGCAGAGCGGGGTCTACACCTCTCAGGCCATGGGCGGGGTGGGGGAGAGATGCAGAGAAGGGCTGGTGAACCCCAAGTGTCCACGGGACCCTGAATACAGCTACTTTCACTCCTAGAGCTGAGAGGGATGAGGGCTTTGCTGGCAGGCAGCGGGATTTCCAGGGCGGCCTCCGGGGAAGAAGTGTTCTCCCAGCTTTAGGCCTGCTATTTTTAAAAAGGCCATGAAGCAGGAGACTTATACACAACAGAAATTCCTCACTGTCAGGGAGGCTGGGGAGGCCGAGGTTGGGGCAGATTGGTGCTGCTGAAGGCTCGCTTCTGGGTCCTTAGACGCGCCTCCTAGCGGTGCTCTCCACAGTGATGGTGGTGGGGCCAGGCAGCTCTCCGGCGCCTTTTGGGCAAGGCCTTTGTGTAAGCCCTGTCAGTCACCCATGTCCCCACCTGCTGATGTGATGGCACGTTGGGGATTAGCTTTCAACACACAAATCTGGGGAGACACAAACATTCAGTCCACACACTCAGTTTCACAATGAATGGCGGTGTTGTCTCCCTGACTCCCCTCGAGGGCAAGAACTTGGCTTTGTTTGTCTTCTATTTTTAGGTGTTTTTTTTTTGTGTGTGTGTGGTACTGGGGATTGAACTCAGGGGCATTCTACCTCCGAGCTATACCCCCACGCCCTGTTTTTTATTCTTTATTTTGAAACCGAGTCTCACTAAGTTGAGGAGTGCCTCACTAGGTAGCTGAGGCTGGCCTCGAACCCGGATCCTCCGGTCTCAGCCTCCTGAATGCTGTGATTACAAGCATGCGCCACCACGCCCGGCTCTATTTTTAGGTTTTTTTTTTCTGTTCTTCTGTGCTGGGAATTGAACCCAGGACCTCATGCATGCCAGGTGAGCGTTCTGCCACTGAACTACACCTTTGGCCCCTTTGTTTTTTTATTTTGAGACACAGTCTCACTAAATTGCCCATGCTAGCCTCAAACTTGTGATCCTCCTGCCTCAGGCTCCCTAGTAGCTGGGATTACAAAGGTGTACCATCGTGCCTGTGGTTTTGTTTGTTTGGTTTGGGGTTTTTTTGTTGTTGTGGTGGTGGTGGTGGTGGTACTGGGGATTGAACCCAGGGTCATTCTACCTGTGAGCTAAACCCCCAGCACTTTTTTTTTTTTTTGCTGTACTGGGGATTGAACTCAGGGGCGTTTTACCTCCAAGCTATACCCCCAGCCCTATTTTTTATTCTTTATTTTGAAACCGAGTCTCACTAAGTTGCGGAGTGCCTCACTAGGTAGCTGAGGCTGGCCGCGAACCCGGATCCTCCGGTCTCAGCCTCCCGAATGCTGGGATTACAAGCATGCGACACCACACCTGGCTTCCCCCAGCACTTTAAAAAAATTAATTAATTAGTTAATAATTAATTAATAATTAATGCATTTATGTATTTGAAACAGGGTCTCACTGAGTTGCAGAGGGCCTCACTAAATTGCTGAGACTGGCTGCAAACCTGCAATCTTCCTGTCTTCATCTCCCAAGTATGAGGATTACAGGCGTGTGCCACCATGCCTGGCTCATGGCTTCTTTTATTTTTTTGGGGGGGGAGGAGGGGTGGTTCCAGTCCTATTCATTCATTCATTCATTCATTCATTTAATTTTTTTTTTTTTTTTTGAAACAGAGTCTTGCTAATTGCCAAGACTGGCCTCAAACTTGTGATCCTCCTGCTTCAGCCTCCAGAGTAGCTGGGATTACCGGACTTTGGCACCATGCTTGGCTGTTTTTAGTTTTTAACACAATGTCTAGTACTTATCAGATGCTCAATAAATGTTTATTGTATGACTAAATGAACGTACCAGACATTGTGCTGGGCATTGTAAAGAACACAGTCATGTCAGCCATGGGTCCTCTGCCCTTTGGTAGGAAAGTCCGAGGTTATTAAAAAATAGCCACATTCTCACATATTCACCAAGAAGCGAAAGGGGACTCACTTTATGAAGTGCCTACCAGGCTCCATGGTAAGTACTCTAAGAATACTATTTCTTTTAAACCTCAAAACCACCCTATAAAGCAAATAGGAGAACCCGGGGGCTCACAGAGGTCCCAGAACGTGTCTGAGGACTGCCAGCGGCAAGTCAGAGCCAGAACTGAGGCTCGAAAGCCCAAGCTCTTGCTCATCATCAGTCAAGCCCCATGCGTGCTATAAAGAGTGCCTGTTTGTCTGCCTTCCCTGAGACTAAGTTTCCTGAGGATAGGGACTGGGTCTTACTCACCATTACACTTCCCAGCAACTGCAGCATAATACTTGCTCAAGCCGGGCGTGGTGGCACACGCTTGTCATCCCAGCATTTGGGAGGCTGAGACCAGAGGATCCAGGTTCGCGGCTAGCCTCAGCTACCTAGTGAGGCATTCCGCAACTTAGTGAGACCCTGTTTCAAAATAAAGAATAAAAAATAGGGCTGGGGCTGTAGCTCAGAGGTAGAATGCCCCTGAGTTCAATCCCCAGTACCGCAAAATAAGAATAATAATAACAATAACAATAATAATAATAATACTTGCTCAATAAATTGTGGTTGGTCTTGTGGTAACCTGCAGATGGCGCCAGAGGAGGGACCTGAGTCCAGAAAAAACAGTGTGAAAGGCTGTAAACAGCGTGGTGGCGCATGCCTGTCATCCCAGTAGTTGGGAGGCTGAGACTGGAGGATTGCAGGTTTGCAGCCAGCCTCTGCAATTTAGTGAGACCCTATTCCAAAGTAAAAAATAAGCCGGGCATGGTGGCGCATACTTGTAATCCTAGTACTTGGTAGGCTGAGACAGGAGGAGCGCAGGTTCGAGGACAGTCTCAGCATGAGACTTTCATCAACTTAGCGAGACTCTGTTTTCAAATAAAAATAAAATAGGGCTGGGGGTGTAGCTCAGAGGTAGAATGCCTCTGGGTTCAATCCCCAGTACCGCAAAAATAAATAAGTAAGTGAATAAAGTAAAAAGGACTGGGAGGTGCAGCCCAGTGGTCGAGTGCCCTCGGTTCAATCCCCAGTACAGAAGAACGGAGGGAGGAAGGTCGTTCTAGTTGCAGGTGGTGAATTGATCATGGCTGAACAGTGGGCATGGAGAAATTAAGCTCTTCCTCTCTCTGTTGCAGCCCTGGTGTCTCCACTAGGACACTTAAGGCTAACTCATGCAGGTGTGTTTTCTCCACTAGCTCAGTGTGAGTCCTCCACAGGCCGGGCTGCACCTGGTGTATCTGGAATCCTCCCGGGGCATGGCCCAGGTGATGACGGTGATGACTGTGGCGGCCCCTGACCCCTCGGCCCTCCCCTGACACTGGGCCCCTCCGCTCCCAGCATGCCCTTGGCCTCCGTGCTCCCCGGGTCGCAGGAGACGCGTGCTCGGTGCCCGCTTCACTGGATGCCTCATCTCCCAAGGCCATTCGTCTTGATTAGGTATTGGCAGCCTTGGCTGATTAAATGCCCCACCATCCCCTCCTGTTTGTTTCTCTGCAAGGAAGTGTCAGGGCCTCATTCTGCAGAGGGTTTTGACCTTGGCCGTGCCCACGGCACCCTTGATACACCTTTGTCCACACTCCAGGTGTCTGGCTGCACGGGCCAGAACAGACTGATACAAAGACGTGCCGACTGACTCTCTCAGGCAGTCGGGGGGCACAGGACTGCTGCCCGTCAGCACCTCCATTTCCAGGGGGATAGCCACCTCTATGACCACCTCTTCCTAGAAACCTAGATCCTGCTCATCGGCACCTCTTCCTGGAAGCCTTCCTGATTGGCTCCATCCGGCAGCCCTGTCTCCACCCGCAACACGCTGCAGATGTTGGTGTGTATTCTACCTCCTCTCCCTTAACGTAAGCACACTGAACCCGAAGGGGGAGCCTGTGTGTCCCCAACACCCATGTCACCTCCAGCTCCAGGTGCTGCTCACCCCCAGGTGGGAAGGAGCCCTCTCCAGTTCCCTCCCAGCTGGCCAGCTGTGTCCCCAGGGGGCAGAGCCGCTGGGTGGTTTCTAGGAGCCTGGGCGGCGCTGCCACATTCCTGACGTGGGCACTTGGATTGGGTGGCTGGGGAGGACTGGGAGAGAAGAGAAAGCTGACAGACGGGGGAGGGGAGCATAGCTCTAACCTGAGAATGGACCTTCTTCTGTCCAGCGACAGTTTCCTAAAACTTTGGCCCCACCAACCAGAGCAGCCTTAATTACCCAGAGAGCGTGGTGGCTCAGGCTTGCAGTCCCAGGACTTGGGAGGCTGAGACAGGAGGACTGCAGGTTCAAGATCAGCCTCAGCAACTTAGTGAGGCCCTTGCAACTTAATGACACCCTGTTTCAAAAATAATAAATAAGCTGGAAGTGGTGGCCCATGCCTGTACTCCCAGTACTTGGGAGGCTGAGACAGGAGGATTGCAGGTTCAGACAGTCTCAGCAAGTAGTAAAACTCATGAATGTAGTGAGACCCTTTTTCAAAGTAAAAAATAGGGCTGGGGGTATAGCTTGGAGGTAGAATGCCCATGGGTTCAATTTCTGGTACAATACATACATACATACATACATAGGGTTGGGGTGTAGCTCAAAGGTAGAAAGTCCCCAGGTTCAACCCCCAGTATTAAAAAAAAAAAAAAACACCCAGAGAGCTGGCCCTCTGGGGTTTGGAGCACACAGTGCAGAAAGCCTGAGGAGACCTCAGTGTCAAGGTTTAGAGCAGCCCTCGCCCGGCTCAGGACACCTCCTCCGGCTCCACCTTCTCGATCCTTCCTCGGGGTCTTAGACTCTGCACCTTCCACCTGGGAGCACCACCAGCCAGGAGGCAGTGGGCCCGCCCTGATGGACCTCAGCGTCAAGGTTTAGAGCAGCCCTCGCCCGGCTCAGGACACCTCCTCCGGCTCCACCTTCTCGATCCTTCCTCGGGGTCTTAGACTCTGCACCTTCCACCCGGGAGCGCCACCAGCCAGGAGGCAGTGGGCCCGCCCTGATGGAAAGCACCCTCCCAGGCCAGGCTCTGGACCACGAGGGCCTGCCGCTGACCCAACCTCAGCTGAGAGCCGCATAGGTACCTGGATGGCCATGTTGGGCTCTGATTCCTCCCGAGCCCCTCTCAGGCACCCGCTGCCATCAGTCTGGTTTCCCCTTCATCCCCTCCTCCCAGGCCCCAGGGCAAACAACGGGATTGAGACCCTATTCGCTGAGCACCGGAGGGCAACGGGCAAGGAGCAGGGCTTGCACCAAAATAGAGCAAGTTCTGAATCATGGTTCTAAAGCTGGGTTACCCTAGTCAGGTCTAATAATCTCCCTGAGCTGGGCGTGGTGGCACACGCCTGTAATCCCAGTACATGGGAGGCTGAGACAGGAAGAGCACAGGTTCCAGGCCAGCCTCAGCAACTCAACGAGACCCTCAGCAACTTAGCAAGACCCTGTTGCCAAAATATAGATAAAAAGGGCTGGGGATGTAGCTCAGAGGTAGAATGCCCCTGGGTTCAATCCCCAGTACCTCCCCCCCCCCCCCAAAAAAAAAATCTCCCTGAGTCTCAGCTTCCTGTCTTATGAAAACGAGACCTCGCCGGGCGTGGTGGCGCACGCTTGTAATCCCGGTACGTGGGAGCCTAAGACCAGAGATCCAGGTTCTCAGCCAGCCTCAACTATTTAGTGAGGCCCTCAGCAACTTAGTGAGACCCTGTTTCAAAATAAAGAATAAAGAGCTGGGCGTGGTGGCGCACGCTTGTAATCCCAGCATTCGGGAGGCTGAGACCGGAGGATCCGGGTTCACGGCCAGCCTCAGCTACCTAGTGAGGCACTCCGCAACTTAGTGAGACCCGGTTTCAAAATAAAGAATAAAAAATAGGGCTGAGGGTGTAGCTTGGAGGTAGAATGCCCCTGAGTTCAATCCCCAGTACCGCAAAAAAAAAAAAGAATAAAAAAATAGGCCTGGGGGTGTAGCTTGGAGTAGAATGCCCCTGGGTTCAAGCCCCAGGACTGCAAAAAAAAAAAGAGAGAGAGAGAGAGAGACCTCAATACCTTATTCATCAGGTTTTTTGGGCATTAAAAGAACGCATTGAAGCTTTAGGGCGGTGTCTGGCACAGAGTGAGCATGCAGTAAATGGCATTACTGTCATTCAGTCATTCATCCAACACTTAGTTTAGTGGCTTCCGTGTGCCAGGAATACAAGCTGGACCTTGAGAGATCTTAGGAGTTTCTGCCATATTTCCCTTCCACTCCCAACCCCAAGTGGAACTCACCTGTCCTGGTTGCTTGGGGTCAGCCAGCTGGTGTGATGTACCAGCCAAGCTCACAGCCTGTCAGTCAGTGGGCTCCACAGGGCCCAGCCACGCCCAGTGCAGCTCAGTCGGTCAACAAGCAGGTACTGAGCTCGGTGGCACCAAGCACTGTGCTGGCCGAGAGATGGACACAGAGCACACGCTGTGCGGCTGCCTCCCGTTAAACCTGGTGTGCCCCTAACGGGAGCAATTCTGAGCCAAGCGGGAGAAGAGACGGCAAGCATGCGGCAGGAGTGTGGAGGCATTGGTCAGCTGTTACATTGCTGGGACCAAGGTACGACGAGAACAGCTTAAGAGGAGGAAGGGTTGTTTGGTTTCAGAAGTTTGGTTCACGGTCAGCCAGCTTCAGCCAGCTTCATGGCGGCAGGGCACGTGGTGGGGGAAAGCTGCTAAGCAGCTGAAAAGCAGAGATGCAAAGAGGGAAGGAGGGAGGGAGGGAGAGAAAGAAAGATGGAGGAAGGAAGGGGCCAGGGACAGATATAGTCCCCGCGGCCATGACCCACCTGCCTAGCTACTACCCAGTAAACCCATTCAAATTATTAGTCCATCAGTGATCTATCTATTGATGAGATTAGAGCCCTGGTTCAATTATTTCACCTCTGCACGCTTTTGCATTTCCAGTACATAAGCTTTTCCGGGGGACATTCTATACCCAAACACTAATAGTGGACTTTGAGACAGCCCCTGAATCACACCATACAAAGCCCTGCCTCTGTGCACATATTCAATGTCATGTCAGTGTAGGCCCCAACTTCCTGTGGTCCTCCCACCCCCACCCGGCCTGGTTGGGAGCGTGTGAGCAGGACCCTCGCTGTCCTTCAGAGCCCCTGCATCTGTGCATATATTCAATGTCATGTCAGTGTAGGCCCCAGACAACTTCCTGTGGTCCCCCCACCCCCACCCGGCCTGGTTGGGAGCGTGTGAGCAGGACCCTGGCTGTCCTTCAGAGCCCCTGCATCTGTGCGCGGGCCTGGGCCTGACAGTTACAGCGTTTCCCCACCCTCGCCGCCCTTGGGCCTCTCCGGCCTCCTGATGGGCCCCGGCTCAGCCCTGCCAGGGCCTCAGGCAGGGACCCGGCTGGGTTTACACTGCTGTTTGGTGGCCTGGCTTAGTCACTCACCACGGGAGTGCTGCCCCAATTAGAAGAAGGGTAAATTGCAAATGTCAACCGGCTGAGACCCAAGTGCAGGTTCTTGCCAGAGGCGCTACTTTTACACCAGCCTGCACAGTCTGGAGCCAGTAATGAAAGAGGCTGACAGTACATTAGCAGCAGAGTGGTCCATGGGGCTCGGAGGAAAGAAGCTGTCATCCACCTCCCTTCAAGGGCTTCCAGGGGTGAAGTCTACTGTGTGTGCATGTGTGTGTGTGTGTGTGTCTATATATCTAAAATCTTAAATAAAAAAAAAAAAAAGAAAAGAATATCAATCACAGCTGTGCCTGTTAAAATGGGCAGGCAGACAACTCGACACCTAGGAGAGGTGTCAACTTGTCTCTTGTACTCCGTCCTCACAACCCCGGGGGGTGGTCTAAGAAGCAACCTCATAAAAGAACAACTGTATCGCAGGACTGGAAACCCCTAAAGGGCTTCTCAACCACCCCTCTCTGATGTGACTCTTCAGTGTTCTTGATGACGAATCATCCTTTCGTTTGAATACCTTTAGTTACAGGAAACTCACTACCCACCGGGATGTTCTGAACATCCCACTTAACGCTGGTTCTCTTAATGGCCAGAAAGTTCTTCCTGACCTAAGAGCTTAGACTCGGGGCCATACAGCTTCCATTGATGGGTCCTAGCTTTACCCTTTGAAATCACACACACTCGCACAAAGCCTAATCCCCTTTCCCCAAGGCAACCCTCTTGCGCGTCTCCCCTCCTTGCTGACGTGGTTTTATGTGCCCTCACTAGTCTACCACCGGCTTTCTGGACAAGATCCAGTTTGTTAATAACATCTTGGAAATGTGATTCCCATAGTGAGAAACGTAAAATCTCTGCCGCAACTGTTACCAGTGCAAGAACACACATGTGTGCACACGGTGTGCACACGAAAACAAAGATCCTCTAACTACATTTTCACCCATTCCACGTCATAGCATATTGTCCAATGCCTTCCTGAAGTCCAAATGTATTACAGCCATGGCACGTTCTTGATCTACCACCATACTGACTCTGTTTGGGAAAGAGAAAAGGAGAGAGGGTGCCCAGGACCGGCCCCAGCCCACCCCATGTGGAACGGCCAGTGCAGGAATGGACGGGACTTTCGCCTTTCTTGTTCTGGACAAGATCTCCTATTCCTTCCACCTTGGACCACAGTAACCTTCACCAAGGTCATGACTGACTCAGACCGAGCTTGGGGCCAGGTCACAGGTGCACATTTTGGTTTTAATACGGGAGTTAGCAGACAGATTTAGTAAGGCACCGTTTGATTTACAACTTCTTTCTGGTCCCAGAAGAGGCTAGCCCTGGGCTCCCAAGGTCCTCTAGTGGGATTTTGTATAAAGGTCCAGCAAAGAGTAGGGAAGCAAGGTTATGCTTGGTTTTTTTGTTTGTTTGTTTTAAAATTCGCATTTTTAGCCAGGCATGGTGGCACACACCTGTAATTCCAGGACTTGTGAAGCTGGGACAGGAGGATCACAGGTTTGAGACCAGCCTCAGCAACCTAGTAAGACCCTGTTTCAAAACAAAAAAATAAAAAGGACTGGGGATATAGCTTGAAGGTAGTCTGTCTCTGGGTTCAGTCCCCAGTACCACAAAAATAACTAAATTACCAATTTAATTTATAGGGCTGGGGGTATAGCTCAGAGATAAAACACTTCTGGGTTCAATACCTAGTACAAAAAAAAAAAAAATGCTGCCAGGTGGAGTGGCACAGGCTTTTAATCCCGGTAATTGGGAGGCTGAGACAGGAGTATCACAGGTTCAAGGATCGCCTCAGTAAGTAGACGCTCAACCTAGTGAGACCGTGCTTCAAAATAAAAGTCAGGCATGGTGGCACACACTTGTAATCCCAGTACTTGAAAGGCTGAGAAAGGAGGATCACAGGTTCGAGGACAGCCTCAGCAAGTAGTGAGATTCTCGTCAACCTAGTGAGACTCTGTTTCCAAATATGAAATAAAATTGGGTTAGGGGTGTAGCTCGAACATAGAATGCCTCTGGGTTCAATCCCCAGTACCAAAAAAATAATAAATAGGGCTAAGAATGTAGCTTGGAGGTAGAATGCCCCTGGGCTCAATTCCTAGTACCCCACCCCCAAATAAATTGCATTTTAATTTTTTACTTATCCACATGCTGGGAATTGAACTCAAGGCCTTGTGCATGCTAGGCAACTGGTCTACCACCGAGCTACATTTCCAGATACCCACCACATCCACTGTCATGCATGGACTGTACCTTCTGGGTGCTATGCTGCTGATTTGGGGGACCCAAGTATATTGCTTTGTATTTATTCATGCTTGGTTTTTCCTCTGACCCATCAAAGCAGCCTTCTGATTTATGAGCATCCTAATTGTCAGTCATTTTATAAGTACTTCCTCCAAGGGTCATGAAACCTGCGATCCGGGCTGCCTCACTCCAGTCCTTAATAACAGGTGTTGAATGGAGCCGAGGGCAGAGGACAGGGCTTGCACTGACACTGACACACTGAGCCCTCAGCTCACCCAGCTGCTCAGGCATTTATCTAACTCCAGTGTTATCCGTTCCACATATCTCTGCCTTGTTCATAAGGATATATTGTCAAATGCCTAGCTGAAGCCCAAATGTACTCAATCTACTACCTGTTCTCAATCCATCAACACGGTGACCCTATCAAAAGAGAGAAAGGAAAGGAGGCTGATGTGGCTTGACTGCTGACTGCCTCTAAGTGTCCCTACTGCCTTTCCGAAGGGGCCTGCCAAACCTGGTCAAACCCCATCCAAATTCATCACCGAAGACCAAGTGACCCTCTCCCACCCACACGTCCCAACACCCTGCGCTGGTCCCCTAGAGATTTACGCACCAGAGTTCACAAGCCAACAATAAGAAAAGGAGGAGGAAAGCAAAGAAAAACTGGAAGTCAGACCACTGATGAACTTTTTCTTTTTTTCAAGTCTACAGAAAACCTTCATTGAATCAGGGTACATAATACAAATTACAGTGACCTACATATAAAACCTGGCACCAAATAGGGCCTTTTGGGATCATTTATATATAAAAATATGCATTAAAATCTGCACCCGAGCACAGTGCAGCAGCTGACTGGTGATTCTGACGGGAACCCAAGGCAGGTCTGGTCTGTGGACAGTAGGGCGAGCCCGTGAGCATGGCGGCTCTGGGCCGAGGTCAGAGGCCCTCCTCTGAAGGCAGGACACTGAGCACCAAATGCCACAAGCCTGGCACAGAGAAAAAGGTGCTGGGACGAAGGGCGGGAGAGAATGGCCATTCTTCTTTCCCTTGTCCTGGGGCCCTGACCACGGTTCGAGGATCCTGGCTCTGTGGCAGACACATACCCTAACTTAAGAGGAACCAGCAATTTCCAAATACATTTTTCCCCAAGAAAGCTGACCAATTCTAGCTCAACGAGCCAAGTCCTAATGAGCCTGATCCAAAGGTTTGAGTTCTCGTGTCATTTCCTGCAGGCCAGGACCCCCGAACACCGAGCAGAACAGCTCCCCACCACAGCAAAGTGCGGGGATGACAGGGTGCCATCTCAGCCACAGACCAGATGCCGCTCAGGTTACACTCTGCAGGTAATGCAATGAAAAGCAGCACAGTGGAGGCCGAATGCTCCGGGGCTGACCTCGCCGAAGCCCTCAACTACCTCTGCACCAGGCAGCGGACGCCCAGGGAGAGGCAGGGTCCATATTGCACAACTGTCTCCAAGGACGAAGAGTTCCTTCATGGGCAGGGCCTGTCACTCTGGTGAACAGGGCCCAGGCTGTTGGCCACTGGCTTGTACATTCACTAGGTTCCTGATCTGCCGATCCACTGCTCTGTGGAAAGTGGGACTGTCCCTTACTCAGTTACTAGGATGTTGCCCAAATAGTTTGGCTCCACAGAAGGGAAAACCTGGACTGCAGAGTGGGGTGGAGACCAGGGTGCGCCGAGGGGAGCGTTAGGAGGTGAGGAGGGAAAGGCCTATGGAGGGAGAGGCCTGTGGGCTGTAAGTAGCCTGCAAGCACAGCTGTGCCTCTGCAGCTTCAGGGCTCCTGATAGTTGCTCAAAGGGCTGGGAGTCCTCCTTGTCTTTCTAGTGGGTCCTCCAAAGGACTCAGCCACCCTTCTAATTTTTGTCCAAAAGCAGAGTGGTTTTCCCAGCTGCCTCCAGGGTGGGGTTTCTTCTTCCCAGTTCCTGCTTGATTGTCTTGCTGCAGGGTGATCTGCCACTCTTCCTCAACTGTGGCAGTAAGTGAAGGGAGAGATGAAGGACAAAGTGTCGGAATCATGATTTAGGCAAAAAGCCTGGCACTGCACAGGCGTTAATGAGGCCTTGCTGTCTCCAGCAGCATCCTTCAGGACACAGTGCTGAGTACGAGACAGGTGCTCTCCACACTGATGGGGCCCGGCACCAATTACTGCAATTCCTCCACAGCCAAGATAACGGGAGGACGCCATGCCCGGCTCCTGGGGCTCTGTGAGGACGGGAGGCCAGCGGGGCCGCTCCCACCCAGTCAGGGCATTTTACCGCATCCATTCCACTTTAAAGTGACCCGACAGCACCCTCTAGTGGAAATTATAAATGAAACAAGGACCACATGTCCAATTCACCTTCTGATACCAGTGGTTGCAAGATTCCCCATAACATGGAAAACCAAAAACAAAAGATTATCTTTAAGAAAGAACATAATAATAATGATAGTAATAATAATGATAAAGATAATATAAAAAGATAGGCGTTCATAACCCATGCTCAGTACCCACCCTGTAAGTCACATTCTCCCTTGGGGACTTGGCTTTACAACACTCTAAGAAGCAGGCCGTGAAGTGGGCAGCTGCTGGTGCCCTCAGAGTTTTGGCAGGCTGCCTGCTGGTGCCAGGATGATGCCAAAGACATAGAAAAGCCCCAGCAGGAGGTTGAGCTTGGCCGTCCTCTGGGGCAGCTTGTTGAAGGCCTGGCTGCGGAACTGCCTCTCGAGGGAAAAGGCCATGGGGATGGTGAGCAGGGGCAGCGCCAGGCTGATGCTGCAGCGTGTGGCCAGGATGCTGAAGATCAGGTAGGGCAGGAAGAGCAGCGTGTTGTAGAGCACGTACGAGAGCGTGGGGCCGATGAGGATGGCCAGCGTGACGATGCCGGCCTCTCGGTCAGACTCTATGTCCCTGGTGTTGTTGGAGTGGAGAATGGCCTCGGTGCTGAGGGCTAGGGGGATGGCGTAGACCAGAGGGAAGATGGCCAGGGACCCCACCTGGACGGCATAGGCGAACATCACGGCCAGTGGGCCAAAAGTGATGAGGATGACGAGGTCTCCCAGGGCCACATACTTGAATCCAACTCCTGCGGCCAGAAAACCCAGAGACATGTGTGAGACCAAGGGCTGGAGGCTGGAGGCTGCTGTCAGTCAAGGGAGGGCCGTGTCTGGCCAGGAACAGTGGATTCTTAGACTGTGGGGTGGGCGCTCACTCTGTTCACTCAGAGCAAAGTCTGACTTCATTTCCAATGACATGAGTACAGAGAAAAGACCCAGCTAGTTTCAGAGTCCAGTTGCTCAGGTGCATGTTCAAGGCGACCCCCCTCCTGTTTCCTAAACCAAAGTTCTGCAGCAATGTGCACCGGCTCCCTGTACACAGAGCTCAATGAGGAGCCCGGGGAGGATCTAAAGGTCTCCCAGTCTAGCTGTTTGGTTCCCTTCACTTCTCTCTGTTAGACGGGTCCTGCATAGAACGTCCATCCGGCCTCCTGCTCTCCCAGCTCCTTCCCCTACAGCTTCTGAAGGCTTCTGGTTTTGGAAACCCCACTGCATCACAGTAACACTCAAGATCCCTGAACTTCACTCACACACTGAGTCAGCTAGGCCAGGGAAGTACCAGGCAGCTTTCCCTTCCTGGTTCCCATGAAGCTAAACTAAGTCTTCACTAACTCCACTTCTTTTTTTTTTTTTGCGGTACTGGGGATTGAACTCAGGAACATTCTACCTCTGAGCTATACCCTCAGCCCTATTTTTTATTCTTTATTTTGAACTCTCACTAAGTTGCAGAGGGCCTCACTAAGTAGCTGAGGCTGACTGCGAACCCGGAACCTCTGGTCTCAGCCTCCCAAATGCTGGGATTACAAGTGTGCGCCACCATGCCCGGCTCACTAACTCCACTTCTGTCCTGCTTCCATGCTTCAAAGCCTGTCCAGTCAGGTGTGGTGGCATACACCTATAATCTCGTATTTGGGAGGCTGAGATGGGATTGTATGTTAATAAAAAAGGGCTGGGAGTGTAGTTTGGAGGTAGAATCCACATGGGTTCAATCCCAAGAACCCCCTCCCCCTAAAAAAAAAAAAGAAGCCTGTCAGGCTCATTTCTTTTCAAACCTGCTGGCTCCCTCCATCCCCAGTGCCACGCTCCATCCCACCTTCCTCCATTCCCAAGTCCAAGTCTGCAAGTCTCGGTCATCATATGCCTAAAACACTGCAGCACCCTCCTAATTGGCTTCTGGTCTTAAAACATCCCCCACCCCTAATCTCTGCACTGCAGTTCAAGTGATCCTTTCAAAATAAGAATCTGGCCATCTCCCCTCTTCTTGCCAATATACACCTTAAACCCTTATCAACAACCTGTCCTCAGTATAGAAGTCCTGGTCCTCTGCCTGGCTCACCTCTGGCCCTGCCCTGCCTATCTCCAGCCTCCCCTGAGCTCTCTTCTTTCAGTTCCTTGGGACCTTCAGGTACCTCCTATTTGTGCCTGGCTAACTCCTACTCACCCTTTAGACGCTAAGGACCATCTCTCAAGACAGTATTCCCTTACCCCCTAGCCCACCAGCCGCCTTTAAGTGTCACTCATCCCATTTGCAAATTACATAATTTTAGCCAGGCATGGTGGTGCATGCTGGTAAACCCAGTATGTGGGAGGCTGAGTCAGAAGGATCATAGGTTCCAGGCCAGCCTCAGCAATTTGGAGAGACCCTCAGCAACTTGGTGAGAACCTGTTTCAAAATAAAAAATTAAAAGGGGAGCCGGGCGTGGTGGCACACGCTTGTAATCCCAGCACTCGGGAGGCTGAGACCGGAGGATCTCGGTTCGCGGCCAGCCTCAGCTACCTAGTGAGGCACTCCGCAACTTAGTGAGACACTGTTTCAAAATAAAGAATAAAAAATAGGGCTGGGGTTATAGCTCAGAGGTAGAATGCTCCTGAGTTCAATCCCCAGTACTGCAAAAAAAAAAAAAAAAAAAAAAAATTAAAAGGGCTGGGGGTGTAGCTCGGAGGTAGAATGCCCCTGGGTTCAATCCCCAGCACCAAAAGTAAATAAAATAAAATGGTAAGTGACAATGTTCTGTAGAGGGTTGACAACCACAGGAGCCAAGGAACAAGACACAGCCCACAGCCCAAGCTGACCTGCACAGTAGTAGCTGGGTGTGCTGGTGCTAAATGATCACCTTCAGTTCTTTTTTTTTTTTTTTTGTGGTACTGGGAATTGAGGATTGAACTCAGAGGCATTCTATCTCCAAGTTACACCTCCAGTCCTATTTTTATTTTGAAACAGGGTCTCAAGTTGAGGAGGGCCTCACTAAGTTGCTGAGGCTGGCTGTGAACCTTCAATCTATCCCCTTGTCTCAGCCTCCCAAGTACTGGGATTACAAGCATGTACCACCATACTCGGCTCCCTCGGTTCTTTAGAATGCAGGGTCCCCAGAGGCATCCCAGGCATGGCTGCTGATGCTCTTCAAACCAGCAAGCTAATTCTCTACCCTGAGTTGACAAATAATTTGGCTATCTGAGGACATGCCCTCAGGAAGGAGGAGGCTCCTTCAAGCAGAACACTTTCTGAATGAGCCAGCACAGTGAAATACCGGGCCAGTTCTCCACAGAGCAGCCAGAATTAATCTATTAAGACATAAATCAAAAAGCTGGCAGCAATGAGGAGCCACTGGAACTCTCATATGTTGCTGGTAGGAATGTGAAGTATAATCACTTCAGAAAACAGCTTGGTGCCAGGTGTGGTGGCACATGCCTTTAATTCCAGTACTTGGGAGGCTGATATAGGAGGATCCCAGGTTTGAAGCCAACCTCAGCAACTTAGCAAGACCTTGTTCCAAAATAGAAAGGGCTAGAGCCGAGCATGGTGGCACACGCTAATCCCAGTACTTGGGGGGCTGAGACAGGAGGATAGCAGGTTCTCAGCCAGCCTCAGCTACTTAGTGAGACCCTGTTTCAAAATAAAGAATAAAAAATAGGGCTGGAGGTATAGCTGGAAGGTTGAATGCCCATGAATTCAATCCCCAGTACCGCCAAAAAAGAAAGAAAAAAAAAAGTATATATATATACACATTAAATAAATAAATAAAATACAATAAATAAATAAAAAGGCTAGGGGGTATAGCTCAAAGATAGAATGCTCCTAGATTCAATCCCCAGTACCATAACATAGATAGACAGATAGATAAGGCTGAGGGTGCAACTCAGAGGTAGAATGCCCCTGAGTTCTCAGTACCATTAAAAAAAAAAAAAAGAAAAAGAAAAAAAAGAGCTACTAATATACATGAGTTTCAAAATCATCATGCTGAGCAAAAGAAGCTAGACATAAGAGTTCACACTGAAATAAATACACAAATAGTCCCTACTAAATGGTTCCATCTACGCAACGTTCTACACCAGGCAGAACCAATCTATGAAAGGAGTCAGAACAGTGGTGGCCTCTGGACAGGGGTGGGCAGAGCAGAACCGGCAGGGAGAGCCAAGGAAGCGCTCGGGGTGACGGGAATGTTCTGCATCACGATAAGGGCGAGGGTTAAATGACTGTGCATTTGTCACGATTCATCAACCGGCAACACTAAAGATCCATGCATTTCACTGTCTGTCAATTATATATCAATAAAAGCTTTTGTTTAAAAAGAGGTAAATCAGCTGGACATGGTGGTGCATACCTGTAACCTCAGTACTTGGGGAGCTGAGACAGGAGGATCGAAGGTTCGAGGACAGCCTCAGCTAGTAGTGAGACTCTCATCAACCTAGTGAGACCCTGTTTCCAAATAAGAAATAAAATCAGACTGGGGGGCCAGGCGTGGTGGCGCACGCTTGTAATCCCAGCATTCGGGAGGCTGAGACCGGAGGATCTGGGTTCGCGGCCAGCCTCAGCTACCTAGTGAGGCACTCTGCAACTTAGTGAGACCTGGTTTCAAAATAAAGAATAAAAAATAGGGCTGGGGGTATAGCTTGGAGGTAGAATGCCCCTGAGTTCAATCCCCAGTACTGAAAAAAAAAAAAATCAGACTGGGGGTGAAGCTCAAAGGTAGAATGCCTTTGGGTTCAATCTCCAGTACCACACACAAAAAAATGAAAAAATAAAAATAAAAAGAGGTAAATCATTAGCCAGGCATGATGATGCACCCTTGTAATCCCAGTATTTGGGAGCCTGAGATAGGAGGATCACAGATTCAAGGGCAGCCTCAGCAAGTGGTGAGACTCAGCAACCTAGTGACACCCTGTTTCTAAATAAAAACAGGGCTGGGGGGATATAGCTTGTACACAGAATGCCCCCGAGTTCAATCCCCAGTGCTACACACAAACACACACACACACACACACACACACACACACACACACACAAAGAGGTAAATCAGTTATGTCATTACTCTGCTCAATTTGTTTCAATGTTTTCCTATTTATTCATTTAATGAGTATTTGTGTAAGTATGTGTGTGTGTGTCGGGGGGGGAGGTACTGGGGATTGAACCCAGGGGCATTCTACCTCTGAGTTACACCCTCCAGCGCTATTTTATTTTTTGTTTTGAAACAGGGTCTCACTAGATTGATGAGAGTCTCACTACTTGCTGCGGCTGTCCACGAACCTGTGATACTCCTGTCTCAGCCTCCCAAGCATGGTTACAAGCATGATGGGACTACAAGCATGAGCCACCACGCCAAGCTCAATGAGTATTTTTAATTAAGCACTTCATACCTGGCACTGCATGAGGCACTATGGGTTTAAATGAGTACAAAAGATAGAAATTCCTGACCACAAAGAGCTCACATCTCAGGGAGAAAATAATTAGCCAGATAAGTATTTAATACGGTATAGTAGAAGGTAATATGAGTCAGGCATGGTGGTGCACGCTTGTAATCCCAATACTTTCTGAGAGGCTGAGACAGGAGGATCGCAGGTTCGAGGTCAGCCTCAGCTACTTAGTGAGGCCCTCTGCAAATTAGTGAGACCCTATTTCAAAATAAAGAATTAAAAAATAGGACTGGGGGTGTAGTTCAGAGGTAGAATGCCTCTGGGTTCAATACCCAGTAGTGGAAAAAAAAAAAAAAAAAAAAGAAGGTAATACATACTATGCAGGAAAATAAAGCAGAGAAGAGCACCAGAGAGGGTATTGGAGGTGGAAGGACACATGGAGAAGGTTTTTTTATTTTTTAATTTTGGGTACTGGGGATTGAACCCAGGGGCATTCTTCCTCTGAGCTACACCCCCGGCCCTATTTTATTTTTTTTTAATTTTGAAACAGGGTCTCACTAAGTTGCAGAGGGCCTCACTAAGTAGCTGAGGCTGGTCGCAAACCTGCGATCCTCCTTTCTCAGCCTCCCAAGTACTGGGATTACAAGTGTATGTCACCATGCCCAGGGGAGAAGGTAATTTTAAACAAAGTAGAAAGCAAGGCCTACTAAGAAGCTGACACTGAGCGAAGGGGGAAGGAGGTCAGAAAGGCAGCCATATAGACAGATGGAGAACACTCCAAACAGAGGGAAGGCAGCTGCAAAGGACCTGTGGCAGGCACAGTCTGGCACGTTCCAGGCCTGGAAGGAGGCAGAGTGACTGGCTTGGGTCAGCAGGAGGAAAGGAGGAGGAGGGCAGGTCCAAAGGAGATGGAGCCACCCGAGAGTTCTGAGCAGAGGACTGACCGCTGCCTCGTGTTAACGGGGTTCCCCTGGCTGCTGATTTAGGAACAGCCTGAAAGGGACAAGGGGGGATGCAAAGAGACTAGTTAGGAACCTGCTGCGATCACCAGCGAGGGATGCTCACAGTGGTGGCAGGACACGGTGAGAAGCAGTCCCAATGCAAAGGGGATGTGTGGGTGAGCTGGATGAAGGGTGTGAGAAGAGCCGGGAGGCCCAGGGCTTTGGCCTCAAGGACTAGAGGAGGAGGCTGTTCCCATCGAGTGGGCTGGGATGCAGCTCAGTGACAGAGCACTGCCTGGCATGTGCAGGGCCCCGGGTTTCAAGCTCAGCACCGGGGGGGGGGGGGGGGGGGGGGGGGGGGGGGGGGGGGGGGGGACAGTTATCTTTAGGGAGATCCGAATTTGATTTCAGGTATGTTAAGCTTGAGGTCTGTGAGACCTCTAGAAGTTACTAAGAAGTTGGATATGGGCTGGAAGTGTAGCTCAGTGGGACAAGAGACCATGCACAAGGCCCCAGTTCGATCCCCAGTACCCTCCCCACACTCCAAAAACAAAAGTCTAGAGTTTCAGTGTTACCAGCTTAGTAGATGAATCAGAAGCCACAGGATTAACTAAAGCCAACAAGGAAAAATGTGGACAGAGAAGAGATCCCAGGACTGGCCCTGGATTTGGGAAGGGGGAGGAGCCAGCAAAGGAGACGGGCCCTCTAAGCCTGTGACCCAGCTCCTGCCTACCTTCCCATGGGCATCCCATACGCCCTTCAGACTACATCGGCCTTTGGGTAGATCCTTGACAGTGAGACGCTCTCTCCCACCCAGGATATTTGCACTGACTGGCCTTTCACCCTGGAAGGCCTCGGCACCACTGTCACACTCCAATTCTACCCCATGGCCACTTCCTTATCCCTCAGTCTCAGTTTCAATGTGCAGAGTAGGTCCAATAATTTGGATAAGTGTTCCCCAAAGGCCCATGTGACAGCTGGGTGTGGCGGAGCATTCCTATAATCCTAGAACTTGGGAGGCTGAGATAGGAGGATTCACAGGCTCGCAGCCAGCCTCAGCAACTTAGTGAGGCCATTCACAACTTAGTGAGACCCTGTTTCAAAATAAGAAATAAAATAGGGCTGGAGTGTAGCTCAGAATAGGAATACCCGTGGGTTTAACCCCACTACCTCCCCACCCACCCACACACGGAAAAAAAAGGCTTGGTGACTGCTGAGTGGTAGTGGAATCTTTACACAGTGGAGGTCGTCCAGTCTGGGGACGTGTTCCTCTTGTTCTCTTTCATTCCCCGCCATGAGGAAAGCTGGCTTCCTCTACCATGCATTCTACCTCCAAGCTACACCACCAGTTATACTTTTTATTCTTTATTTTGAAACAGGGTCTCACTAAGTTGTGGAGGACCTCACTAAGTAGCTGAGGGCTGGCCACGAACCTGCGATCCTCCTGTCTCAGCCTCTCAAGTACTGGGATTACAAACATGGGCCACCACACCTGGCTTTATTCTTTATTTTGAAACAGGGTCTCACTAAGTTGCAGAGGACCTCACTAAGTAGCTGAGGCTGGCCGTGAATCTGCGATCCTTCTGTCTCAGCCTCCCAAGAACTGTGATTACAAGCACGCACCACCATGCCCAGCTAGCCTTTTTTTTTTTTTCTTCCCGGTACTGGGGATTGAACCCAGGGGCATTTTACCTCTGAGCTATACCCTCAGCCCTATTTTTTATTCTTTATTCTGAAACAGGGTCTCACTAAGTTGCGGAGTGCCTCACTAGGTAGTTGAGGCTGGCCTTGAACCCGGATCTTCCGGTTTCAGCCTCCCAAATGCTGGGATTACAAACGTGCGCCACCACGCCTGGCTCTCAGCCTCCCAGATGCTGGGATTACAAGCATGTGCCACCACGCAGTGGCACATACTTGTTATCCTTGGGAGGCTGAGACTGGAGGATTGTAGGTTTGAAGCCATCCTCAGTGACTTGGCAAGACCCTCAGCAACCTAGCAAGACCCTTGAAATAAAAAGTAAGCCGGGAGGGGAGCATGCCTGTAATCGCAGGAGGATTGCAGGTTCGAGGACAGCCTCAACAAGTAGTGAGACTCTCATCAACCTAGTGAGACCCTGTTTTCAAATAAAAATCAAATAGGGCTGGGGGTATAGCTTGGGGTAGAATGCCTCTGGATTCAATCCCCAGTACCACAAAATAAGAAGTAAAAAGGGCTGGGGATATAGCTCAGAGGTAGAATGCCCCCGTGTTCAATTCCTAGTACCAGAAAATAAAAAGAAGAATCCCTTTAAAGCATCGAGAATGGATAAGGGGAGTGGGCCAAAGGTAGAAGCAGGAAGACAAGAAGGAAGCTCTTGTGTAGTACAGTAAGATGTTTGGTGACTTGAATCAAGCTGGTGATAGTGGGAAAGGTAAGGGGTGAGATTCTAAATGCATTTGAAGGTAGACAGGGTTTGCTGATGGACAGAATGTGAAGTAGAGAAGAACAGAAAATAAGTAGAACTCAGAAATGTTGGCCTGAGCAACCCGAAGAATAGTTTATGTCACCATATCGTGTAAGATGGAGAAGGTGAGGCTGAGAAGGGTCGGGAGGGGCAATCAGGAGACTGACTTTGGACACCTCAACGTCTGCTAGAGCTCCAAGTGGAAATGCCAAATGAGTAGCTGGGTATATATGGAAGCCAAGTTCAGAGAAGAGGTCTGGGCTAGAGCTATAGATAATCTAGAAATCATTAGTTTATTGATAAAGTTGTAGGACTGAGTGAGATCATCAGAGGAGGGAGTGTTGTTATAAAAGTGAGGAAAACCAGGACTGAGCCCTGCAGCATTCCAACTTAGGAGATGGAGGAGATGAAAATGTCCAGATGAAGGGGACTATTAAGGAGCACCTAGAGAAGTACAAGGGAGACCTTGTACTTAAGTGATACATTTCGTAGAATGCATCCCTATCCCCATCATTAAATGATGCATAACTACTATAAGCAGGGCAATCAACAGAAGCCCCACATTCCAGGAACCCCCTTAGATGGTCATCCTAAGTTTACTAATTTTACTTTCTTTCTTCATGATAATATCAAGACAGACGTGGTGGTACTAATTTTACTTTCTTTCTTCATGATAATATCAAGACAGACGTGGTGGCACATGCCTGTAATCCTAGTACTTGGGAGGCTGAGACAGGAGGATCACAGGTTTAAGGACAACCAGAACAAGCAGTGAGGCTCTCATCAACCTAGGGAGACCCTGTTTCAAAATAAGAAATAAAATCAGGCTGGGTGGTGGAACTTGAATGCCTCTGGGTTCAATCCCTGGTAACACACACACACACACACACACACACACACAATTTCAAAAAAAAAAAAAAAAAAAGATAATATCAGAGAGCAGGACCTGTGCCTGCTATGTTTACATAGAACAGTACCGGGCACAACAGGTGTTCAGTAAGTATAGCTTAACTCCCTGCCCATCACCTTAATAACAAGGTGTCACCTGCAAGTTAGCTAAAAGTTACTAGTGCTCTTCAGATTTCATTCCACTAAAATTTGAAACAGTGGCATTATGAAGTATGGTCAAGGAAACTATTTACAAAAAAATGTCCATACATATATTTGAGGCATGCTCAACATCTATAAGCCCAGCCAGGATCTTTACAACTTACTTGTAAAAACATCCACCACCCACACATTATAGATTTTAGATAAAGTAGTCTAATTTAAGGAAAAACCTTTGACACCGCTATAATTCCTATGCAAAGTGAGTTTCCAGTAATGCAACCGAGACCTACAGCACAGGAAACAGACCACTTCTTACCTCCTGTGTAGAGAAAGGAGCCAGATAGGCCTCCGAAGTAGATGAGAGCCAAGTGCTCCAGTTTCAGAGTGGACAGGTAGTAGAGGCACGCGGCACAGACACAGCCCAGGGTGTAGAGGAAGACTCCAAACCAAACAACATCCTGGGGCTCCAAGATCCGGTCCACCAAGGTTCTGTCATCACTCTTTTTGTGGTCAATGCCCTTGGAAAAGTCATAGTAAGTGTTGACCAAATTGCCGGCGCCGTGCACAGCCAGGACAGCCACAGCACAACCCACCAAGAGCCTAGGATCCAGGACGCCTTGGGATCTGTAAGCCAGGGCACTGCCCAGGGCCACCGGGGTGAGCGAGGCACTGAAGCTCCAGGGCCTCAGGGCCAGCACGTAGGAAGCGCACTTCTGCCTCCAGGAGCGCTGGGGTGGCCTGTCCTGCTCAAGCCACTCGTTTCCCAGCGGGTCCCTGTCCCCAGCCTTGGTCGCCTCTCCCGCCTGGATGTTAATCTTCTCCCCTGGGGCCTGCAGGGCAGCCATAGCTAAAGTCAACTCTAAAAGTGAGCCACGCGCACTGACCGCCCGGGGGCTAGGATGGGCGGGGCAGCCGGGCCTGACCTTTCTTGACTCCACCCTGGGGCAGGGCTGGAGAGGCGGCGGGGACTGGGGCAGCAGCGAGCCCGCCTTGCACGCCCACGAGGCCCGGCGGCGCTGCCCCGATCACCTGCCACCTAGGTGAGGCCTGTCTCCAGCCCTGCGCTAGAGCGCAAGGACCAGACCCGGCCGCCTCCCGCGGCCCGCCAAGGTCGCCATCTTGTGCACCCGCCTCAGGAGGCCCGCCCGGAAACCGAGGCCGGGCGTGGGCAGGGCCGGGGAGAGCACGGCCGAGGGGGCGGGGCCGGGGAGAGCACGGCCGGGGGGGCGGGGCCAGAGGGGGCGGGGCCACGGCCGGCCGGCGACCTCGGGCCGGCAAGTCTGGGCGACTACTGCACCTCGCTCAGGTGCGGCTTCCAGACACACCGGAAACAGCCATTCAGCAGCCCAAGAATGACGTCAGACCTGTCGCTTTGCAACTTACCCTGAACTTTCACTCTCTGAAATAGGATTCACTAACTTCACGCAGCGATCACGTACCGCGTGCAGACACTATTCAGTTATCTCTGTTTGTATCTGCATTGTAGAAACATCTCATGTAATTTATTCATGTATTAAGTTTTTTTTTTCTTTGTGGTACTGGGGGTTGAACCAGGGAGGGATTCTACCTCCAAGCTACAACCCCAGCAATATTTTTTTAATCATTATATTGATACAAGGTCTAAGTTGCAGGGGCCTCAACTAAGTAGCTGAGGCTGGCTGCAAACCTGCGTCTTGTCTCAGCCTCTCAAGTACTGGGATTACTAGCATGCATCATCAAGCCTGGCTTATTATTAAGTACTGAGGTCGACTCCAAGGATGCCCTATCACTGAGCTACAGCTCAGCTCCCCCTCCCCGCCTTATTTTTTTGAGACATGGTCTTCTGAAATTACCCAGGCAGGGCTCTAATTTGGGATCCTCCCGCCTCCCAGGTGTTGAGATTACAGGCTTGTGCCACTGCCCCAGGCCAGTATGTCATGTAAATTATTAAATACTGTGCTGAAAGTGAAAAACAGAATGGTTGTATGGGTATGCTTCTGCACCCTAGTAAAGTTGAAAAATCACACATCAAACTACGGTAAGTTGGGGACTGTCTGTGCTGTACAAGGACATGCTCACCTCTTCCCAACTTTTCACTCAATGACATCTATTGGTAGTTGGAAATCTGCCATGGTGTGAGTACACCACACAAGTCAGCAAATGCTTGACAACTGTGACATTGTTTACACTTGTGAAAGTGGCAGAGAAAAAATAACGCAGATGAAATTTAAAAGTCTGTCAGCTCACTGGGTGCCGTGGTGCACACCTGTAATCTCAAGTACTTACGAGGCTGAGACAGGAGGATGGAAGGCTCAAGGCCAGCCTCAGCAACTTAGCAAGATACTCAGCAACTTAGTGAGACCCTATTTCAAAATAAAAAGTGCTGGGAGCCAGGGGTGGTGGCCCATGCTTGTAATCCCAGTACTTGGGATGCTGAGACAGGTTCACGGCCAACCTCAGCTACTTAGTGAGGCCCACCACAACTTAGTGAGACCCTGTTTCAAAATAAAGAATAAAAAATAGGTCTGGGGGTATAGCTCATAGGTAGAGTGGCCCTGGGTTCAATTCCCAGTACAAGAAAATAAATAAAGTGTGTCAGCTGTGTAGCAGTTATGCTCTGAATAGCAACAAAAATTTGAGGAATTATTCTTCCAGTGTTGGAAAATTATTATCTGACTTTACAAAGGTGTTGCTCCTAGCACTGACAAACTAGTGAATTCCCAAACTGGTAAATATCTCTTTATTATTTTACTTTCCTCTTAACAATTAACATAAAGGAAAATACCAACCAACATTCGTGTCCAAACTACACTCATGGGTACACAATATCAAAGACAGCATACTGTGAGAACTGACTGGATGGAATTTACAATAAGGAGTATTACAAAGATTATTACTTATAGAGTGAGTGCTATATGTCATTTATGTCCGCATAAATTATAATGCACACATATATGCACAGGAATAACTACGTAATTTGTGGCTCCCAGTCCAAAGTAAAAATGTGGGGCCCCTTATTCAAAAAGCATGACGACCTCCCAGGTCACACAGCCACACAGACAACCCTAAACATACCTAGAAGCTCCCTCCCACTCCTGACTCTGCTGGTTGTTAACATTCGCCTCACCAGTCAGCACAAGCTGCCAGTGCTGGCCAAACCCAGGTGTCCTACGACGCCAAATCAGACATCCTATCAGCAGATAGAGTAAAGCCCTGCTTCTGTCACTCACCACCTGTACCACCCAATCTCTCTGTATTTCAGTTTGCTAATGTATGAAATGGAAACGATCCTATCTGCCTCATAGATATGTTTAGGAATAATACTAGAAGACTGAAAGTATTTCATGACTGTTAATAGTAACAGTCTTTCTTTTTCTTTTTCTTTTTTTTTTTTTTTTTTGTAGTACTGGGGATTGAACCCAAGGGGTAGTCTTATCTCTGAGCTATACTCCTAGTCACATTTTATTTTGAAAAAGGGGTTTTTTGTTTTTTGTTTTGTGTGTGTGTGTGTGTGTGTGTGTGTGTGTGTGTGTGTGTGTGGTACTGGGGATGGAACCTAGGGGCATTCTATCTCCCAGTTACACCCCTGGCCCTATTTTTTATTCTTTTATTTTGAAACAGGGTCTTACTAAGTTGCGGAGGGCCTTACTAAGCAGCTGAGGCTGGCCATGAACCCAGATCCTCCTGTCTAAGCCTCCCAAGTTCTGGGATTACAAGCATGCGCAACCACGCCCAGCCAAAAAAGGGTCTTGCTAAATTGCTGAGGCTTGTCTCAAACCTGCGATCCTCCTGTTTCAGCTTCTCAAGTACTGGGATTACAGGTGCGCATCACCGGACTAGTCACAGTCATTTATATATACGCAATTGCTCACATATGCTATACATTGTTTTAGGCACTTTACATATATTAGTGTTAATCCCTACAATACTGTCTACACACATAGGTTCTGTACTCCTTCCTGTTTTACAGATAAGGAAATAGTTCCATAAGTGTTGGAGCCAAGTTTCAGATTATTATTATTATTATTATTACTATTTTTTTTTTTTTTGCAGTACTGGGGATTGAACTCAGGGGCATTCTACCTCCGAGCTATACCCCCAGCCCTATTTTTTATTCTTTATTTTGAAACAGGGTCTCACTAAGTTGCAGAGTGCCTCACTAGGTAGCTGAGGCTGGCGGAGAACCTGGATCCTCCGGTCTCAGCCTCCCAAGTACTAGGATTACAAGCGTGTGCCACCAGGCCCGGCTGTTTCAGATTATTAGACTGGCTCCAAACTGCTTTTAACCATGATTGTATAATGCCCACCAAATTCCCTGATATATTCAATCAATATTGTGTCTATCAGTATTATTATTATTAGTGGCACTGGGGATTTAACCCAGGGGCATTCTACTTCTGAGCTTCACATCTCAGCCCTAGTTTTTTTAAATTTTGAAACAGAGTCTCACTAAGTTGCGGAGGGTCTCACTAAGTTGCGGAGGGCCTCACTAAATTGCTAAGGTTGGTGGCAAACCTGCAATCCTCCTGTCTTTGCGTGTCAAGTACTGGCATTACAAACGTGCGCCACCATACTTGGCTTAATTACTATTTTAATAATTGTTAATATTGCTATTGACAATTATTAGTTGTTCATTAATAATAATAATTATTTAATAATTGGTAATATTGTTAATTAGCAAAGTCTTATCACTTCTTAAAGTAGCAAAAATCTTATATACTGGTGGTAGTGAAAATTGGTACCTCCCTTATAGAGATCAATTTGACAATATCCATCATAACTACACGTTTTTATCCTGTAATCCCATTTCTCGGAATTCATCTTGATACAGCTACCAAAGAATAAAATGATATATGAACAAAGGCACTTATTACAACCTTAATAACAACAACAATTTGGAAACAACAAAAGCATCCATCAATAGAGGGCTGGGAAAATAAATTATGGCATAACCATGTGATGGAATACTATGCAGTTAAAACAAAAGTTAAAAAAGAACAAGGAAGCTTTCTGTGTACTAAGATGTAAAGATTTCCAAGATACATTAAAAAATTTTAAATACAGAATTGTATGTAATGAAACAAAAGGGGAAAATGAAATATATTTATATATTTGCTTGTATTTGTATAAAAAAACTCTAGAGATACATAGGTTGCTGAGAAAATAAGTAAAACAGGGTTAGTGCCACAGGCCTGTAATCCCAGTATTTGGTAGGCTGAGACAGGAGGATCACATGTTAGAAGCCTCCTCCTGTCTATCAACTTAGTGAGGTCCTCTGCAATTTAGTGAGACCCTATTTCAAAATAAAAAATAAAGCTGAGTGTGGTGGTGCACGCCTGTAATCCCAGTACTTGGGAGCCTGAGGCAGGAGTATCGCAGGTTTGAGGTCAGCCTCAGCAAGTAGTGAGACTCTCATCATTCTAGCAACACCCTGTTTCAAAATAAAAATTTAAAAAATAGGGTTGGGAGTGTAGTTTGGAGGTAAAAAGAAAAGAAGTAGTGAAGGGGCAGGGATGGATAAAAATATAAACCATTTATTTTGAGACTACGTATCAGAAAACAATTTGTGTGGTGCCGGGGATCAAATCCAGGGCATCACACATGTTAGTTTAGAGCTCTATTTCTAAGCTATACTCCCAGCTGGGGGCGGGGGGGGGGGAGATATATCTCTATCTCTATATCTCTATCTATATATATTGTACTGGGGATTGAACCCAGGGTCATTCTACCTCTGAACTAAACTCCGAGTCCTTTTTTATTTTGAAATAGAGTCTTGTTAAGTTGTAGAGGGTGTCCCTAAGGTGCTGATACTGGCCTCCAACCTGTGATCCTCCAGTCTCAGCCTCCCAAGCACTGGTATTACAGGCGTGGGCCACCACGCCCGGCTTCCAATAGCTTTTTTAGTTAAAACTTGATGATTTCTCGAGAATGACCTCGTGAGCTAGATAATTTTGGGTAAGTGAGAAAAATCTAAAAATATTTTCAAGTGCACATTAAATTTAACAAAGGAGAAATCATAGGCCCCCAAATCGAGCTAGCCCCGAGGTTGTACATCTTCTGCTGCAGTAATTAGAGGGCGCCCACAACGCTCACACCTCTTCTCAGAAATACGCGAAGAGCTGTCACGAAACCTTCGCCCACCGCTTTCGGTTCGGTCCTGCGGTGCTCTGACAGCGGGCTCCACACAGCCACAGACCCAGCAGAGGGGAATCGTAGGAACGATGCACCGGATGTGTGCGTGGAAGTGACTGAAGTCAACTCAGCACCGATTGGTTCTCGGGAGTGGACCTAAGGCACCTTTCGCCTGCTACTGGCCGCGTGGTTTGTCTGTTTGAATAGTCCCCGCCCCCTGGAGAAGCCGGGTCCTGAAGCTTCACTTCTCCTTCATTACTATTGGTTTGTCTTCCAGTCCATTTTCGTTTTACGCCTTTCGGTTGGTCTTCAGGACTGGAGGCCCGCCTTCTCTCCCGCCCGGCTTAGAGGACAGCAGGGAAGGCGGGTGGTGGGGCCGGGGGCCTGAGGCGGTGGTACCGGTGCTGGCGGCGGCAGCTGAGGCCTCGGCCGAAGCCGCGCGGTGAGTCTGGGGTCTGGCACCGACTCCTCCGAGGCAGCGGAATGTCCAGACTCAAGTCCAGACTGGTCCGTGGTGGGGGGGCCCGGGAAGCCGCGCGTCTGGAACGTGAAGTCCCCCCGGTACCGGCCCCACAACTTGGGCGCCGCCGGAGCCCTGGAACCCCACCCCGCGTGGCGACGCTCCCTTCCCCGGGACTCCGAGGAGACCCCCGGACCCTTCAGGCCGCCGTGCTGCCCTGGCGCGCTGAAGGCCGTCCTTCCAGCTCCGGCACTGCCGTGGCGCCTCGGGGTCTCCTTCCCGGCCACGATCACTCCTTCTGCCCACTGCAAATGGTGGACCTCGCCCAAGGGCGCTCCAAACTCAGTGTCAACCCCTTGCACTTCCTCCTGGAGACCTCCCCGGGACCCCAGTCCCCCAGGCTGAGCTGGAGTCCATCCTTAGGGTTCATCCCTCTCCCTCTTCCACGCCTTATCCCTTGTTTCAGCGGTCCGTCTTGAACTTCCTTAAGTCAATTACCAAGACCCGTGGGCTATTTGACTTCAGGTAGTTTGCTTTGAATTCATCCTGGAGCAGACGATCTGTGGGCCTTAAACCTGAAGAAGATATGCTTGTTCTTTCCTGAGACGAAATTCCTTGTCAGCCCCTTACAACACACACACACACACACACACACACACACACACACACACACCCTCGCTCTTCTCGTTTTTTTTTTGTTTTTTTTTTTTTAGGGGGTGGGGGGCACTGGGATCGAACCCAGGAACATTCTACTTTTGAGCTACACTCCCAATCCCTCTTTAGTTTTTACTTGCTACAGGATCTTTCTAAGTTGCGGAGGGTCTTAAATTGCTGTGAAACTGGTCTCAAAACTGGGATCCTCCTGTCTCAGCCTCCCAATTACTGGGATTACAGACTTGTGCTACTTGACATACTAATGGCTTTCTTATGGAGGATCCTTAGGTTTCCTCTCCCCTAAGAAGAGATGTTTCTACAATGTTTTTCTTGGCACTGGAGTATTTGAAAGCTCTTCAAAACCAGTTATGCCTTGGTTTTTCCACTGTGTTTCACAAATTCATTAAAAAATAAGAATTTTGCTGGGCATAGTGGCACAAGCTTCTAATCCCAGTACTTGAAGTGTGACCTGTCCCTGTTGAGATAGCTATAAGCATAAAATGCACACTTGATTTTGGAGATGGTATAAAAAAAGAATGAAAAACATATCACTAATATTCTATATTGATAACATGTTAAATGGTATTTTTGGATACGTTGGATTAAATATACCAATTTTACCTATTTCTTTTTGCCTTTTTAAGTATGGCTACTAGCAAATATAAAATTGCATTCGTGGCTCATATTTTATTTCTACTGGGCAGTGCTACTATAAAAAAAAAAAGTCAGTTTCCTCCCTCCTTTTTTTTTTTTCTTTTTGTTGTTGTCCTGGAGATGGAACCCAAGGGCATTCTACCTCCAAACTACACCCCCAGATCTTTTTTATTTCTTGTTTTGCAACAGGGTCTCACTAGGTTGCTGAGAGTCTTGCTACGATGCTGAAACTGGTCTCGAACCTGCAATCCTCCTGGGATTATAGGTTCATGCTACTGCTCCCAGCACATCTCCCCTTTTCTTTTTTTTTTTTTGCGGTACTGGGGGTTGAACTCAGGGGCATTCTACCTCCGAGCTACATCCCCGCCCTATTTTTTATACTTTATTTTGAAACCGGGTCTCGCTAAGTTGCGGAGTGCCTCACTAGGCAGCTGAGGCTGGCCGCGAACCCGGATCCTCCGGTCTCAGCCTCCCGAATGCTGGGATTACAAGCGTGCGCCACCATGCCCGGCTCACATCTCCCCTTTTCACTCAGAACTTAGCAGCTGCCTCGAGGTCCCTCGGATAGGGGTACCACCACACCTGGCCAGTTTCCCTCTTTAGACCGAACTTGAGGAAAGGGGCAACCTTAGTCATTCTTTCCCTACCTCCCCGCCTCAGGTACCTGGTACTATATCATATACATAGTAGTTGTAATAATTAATAACTAACAATGATTAAGAACTTAGGGTGTGCCGGGCGTGGTGGCGCATGCCTGTAATCCCAGCATTCTGGAGGCTGAGACCGGAGGGTCCGGGTTCGCGGCCAGCCTCAGCTACCTAGTGAGGCACTCCGCAACTTAGTGAGACCCTGTTTCAAAATAAAGAATAAAAAAATAGGGGTGTAGCTCGGAGGTAGAATGCCCCTGAGTTCAATCCCCAGTACCACAAAAAAAAAAAAAAAAGAAAGAAAAAAGAACTTAGGGTGTGCCCAAGACTGCTTTAAATACTTTTAAAAATGTTAATTCATTTGATCCTCACCTTCCTCAACCTGTGAGTTAGCTACTGTGATTCTCCTATTGTAGTTGAGAAACCAAGGAATTTCAAATGTCTTTTTCTAGGTATATAACTTTGGAACTGTCGTCATACTTGCATAGTCTAGCTCCACAGTCCACAATCTGACCCAATTTGGTACACTGCCTCTTTTAAACATCAGTTATTATCAAATGAATCTAGGCTTTCTATGATTTCCTGGGTGATATCTCCCAAAGTTTTCAGAATCCCCTACTTGACGTAAGCTGGGTGGCGATCTGCATGGAGGAGCTAGGACTATAAATAAATGTATCACTGTAGTCTATCTGAAATACTAAAGGAAGCTTCTCTCCAAAGAACCTTAGGGCAAGATGCTTGGAACAGGACCTGCCGCCGCCACCGCAGCTACCACCACATCGAGCAATGTGAGCGTTCTGCAGCAGTTTGCCAGTGGCCTGAAGAGCCGAAATGAGGAGACCCGGGCCAAGGCTGCCAAGGAGCTCCAGCACTACGTCACCATGGAGCTTCGAGAGGTTGGGCTGCTCTGCTTTGGGCTAAATGCGCCGTCACTGGTTTAGACTCCTTCTGACAGCTAAGTGAGGATTTTTATTTTGGAAAGGCACCCAGCTTTTCTCGTCCATACAATATGCAGGGTCCTTTGCATCGGTTGCACATTTCTGTGGTATTCTTGTGTTTATGTCACATTTTAGGAATCAGCTGTTTTTAAAATTTTTTTTTTTCTTTTTCCCCCACCATATACCAGCCCCTCAATTCTTTCTGTTTTGTTTTGTTTTTTTTGGTACGGGGAATTGAACCCAGAGGCATTCTACCTCTGAGCTACACCCCCGAGCCCTTTTTATTTTTTATTTTGAAACAGGGATTTGCTGAGTTGCTGAGAATCCCAATAAATTGCTGAGGCTAGCCTCAAATCTGTGATCCTCCTGTCTCAGCCTCCCAGTTACTGGGATTACAAGCATGCACCACCACACCTGGCTTCTTTCTTTTTTGTGTGTATGTGGTACTGGAGATTGAACCCAGGGGCACACTACCTTAAAGCTATACCCTCAGCCTTTTTTTTTTTTTCTTTTTTCTTTTCTGTGGTACTGGGGATTGAATCCAGGGGCATTTAACTTCTGAGCTATACCCCCAGCTCTAATTTATTTTTTATTTTGAAACTGGGTCTCACTAAGTTGCTGAGGGCCTAAGTTGCTAAGCCTAGCTTCAAACCTGTGATCCTTCTGTCTCAGTCTCCCAAGTACTGGGATTATAGGCATGTGCCACCATGCCTGGCTGTGGGTTTTTTTTTTTTTTTTTTTTTTGCGGTACTGGGGATGGAAGCTGGGGGCATTTTTTTATTCTTTATTTTGAAACAGGGTCTCACTAAGTTGCAGAGGGCCTCACTAAGCAGCTGAGGCTCGCTGCGAACCCGAATCCTCCAGTCTCAACCTCCCAAATGCTGGGATTACAAGCATGCACCACCATGCCCGGCTGTTTTTTGTTTTTAAAATGGGCCTCACTAGGTTCTTGAGAATCATGCTATGTTGCTGAGGCTATCCTCGAACCTGTGAGCCTCCTATCTCAGCCTCCCAAGTACTGAGATTACAGGCATGTGCCAGCACACCCAGCTTGTTTTTGTCTTATAACAGCGATTAGGATAGGTTTGGAGAGTTGATAGCCTCAGGGTTTCTAGGTGGAGAATGGACTTAAGGTCAGGCCCATCTCTGACCTTAACCTTGTACCCCTGGTATAAGAGTAGAGATTTAGTAAGTGGTTGTTAAATAAATAGATGAATCATGAGTTCAGTTGCTTTACATTTTGAAACTGTGGAAGTGGGCAGTAGCTTTGTCTTCTTTGGTTTAACTGTACCTGCTGCCCCTGAGATCCTAATCTTGAAATGCCAGCCCCCCCTTTGTCCCCTCCGTAGGGGAGACATTAGAAACTGTTCTGAGTGCATCTTCCTTTGCAGATGAGTCAAGAGGAGTCCACACGCTTCTATGATCAGCTGAACCATCACATTTTTGAACTGGTTTCCAGCTCGGATACCAATGAGAGGAAAGGTGGCATCTTGGCCATTGGTAAGGACAGTCTCTGAGGACAGTAGTGACTGGAAACCGAGGGCACTCACCACTTTCTACTACATCCCATGTCTGCCGCTTAATAGGCGCTTAGCTGATCTTTGTTTAAACAAGCCTCAGCTGGGTTTTGTTTTGTTTTGTTGTGTTGTGGTACTTGGGATGGAGATGAAACCCATCTCTACTACCACCCAGTGCTCTACCACTGAGCTGCAGCCCGGCTCGCCCTTTCTTCCCTTAGGGTCTAAGTTGCCCAGGATGGTCTGACCACACTTGAGATCTTCCTGCCTCAGCCTCCTTAATAGATGGGATTGCAGGCATGTACCACTGTGCCCAGCTTGTTTAAAGAATTTTTTTTTTTTTTTTTTTTTGTGGTACTGGGGATACTGGGGATTGAACTCAGGGGCATTCTACCTCCCAGCTATACCCCCAGCCCTATTTTTTTTTTTTTTTTTTTTTTTTTTTTTTTTTGGGGTTACTTGGGTTTTAAATATAGGGCTTTTTTCCTCCCCGCTTTACCCCCACCCCTATTTTTTTTTTTTTTTTTTTTTTTTTTTTTT
>PVLC010016262.1:0-35770 GCA_004027655.1 Graphiurus murinus
GGAGCCTCCCCTAGACCCTCCAGAGAGAGTGTGGCCTTGCCAACACCTTGACTTTGGGCTTTGGACCTCCAGCATTGTGAAAGAATGCAGCTCTATAATTTTAAGCCACCCACTTTGTGGTAATTTGTTCTAGCATGGCTAAAACTCTACTGCAAATGGCAATCCCATCCTTTCCCTGGGATCATCTTTATCTTCTTCATGTTTTCATGAACAATCTGTCCAATAGCACTGCTTTCAAAATTTCCAGAACGACTCACCAAGCCACTATCCAGATTGGGACTAGCCTCTCAAAGAGTGTTCCTGACACACCCATTTCTCCTGCAGTCTATTCTCAATACCCAAACTGACCCTTTTAAAACTTAAGTCATAGCTGGGTGTGGTGACACATGCCTATTATTGCAGCACTTGGGAAGTTGAGACTGGAGGATCACAGGTTTGAGAACAGACTCAACAACTTAGCAAGACTCTCAGCAACCTAGCAAGACCCTGTTTCAAAATAAAAAGTAAAAAGTGCTGAGAGTGTAGCTCAGATGTAGAATGCCCCTAGGTTCAATTCTCAGTACAAAAAAAAAAAAAAAAAAAAAAGGTAAGTCATATCCTATCCAAACACTATAAACCCCCACACCATTTCAGAATAAAAGCTGAAATCCTCCCAATGGTCTACAAGACCCCAGTCACATTTGACGTCATCTCCTACTCTCTCCCATGCATTGGTGTGCTTCTCCTAGACCCCAAGCATAATCCCACCTAGGCCTTTGCCCTGGCAGTACCGATACCTTCTGCTTGGAAAATTGATTTACTCAGCATCTGCAAGGGCCACTCTATCACCTCCTTTAAGTCTTCTTCAAATGTAAGTTTCTCAGGGATGAACAAAAACTTATTGAATAAATAAGAGACTGGATAGTGTGTGTGTGTGTGTGTGTGTGTGTGTGTGTGTGTGTGTGTGTGTGTGTTTTACTGGGGATGGAACCCAGGGACATTCTACCTTTGAGATACACCCCCAGCCCTATTTTATTCTTTTATTTTGAAACAGGGTTTCACTAAGTTGCAGAGGCTGGCTACGAACCTGTGATCCTCCTGTCTCCCAAGTACTGGGATTACAAGCATGCACCATGATGCCTGGATGAATTTATATATCTTATAACTATTAGGCACTTTTACTTCATAATCATTCTGTTTTTCCTATTATTATTCTTTTGTAACTACGTGACCTAGTCTTAGTGTCCCATGTATAGTTTCTCAGTCTGTACAGAATTCCTTTTTAATAATGTATCATATGTTAAATCCATGATTATTTAATGACATTGAATGTTTGGAAACATATAATAATGTCTTGTACTTTCTAAATGTATCATGTAATGCTCAACTAATTAATTAGTTTTAATTTGTGACTACGTAAACAGAATAGTCTTTGCTTTATAATCAAGGAGACAACTGTGTATCTCCTCATTTTTCCCAAAGTTACAAACTACTGTTAGAACCATGAATGGTGATAAGTTAATGAATAATGTAAGAGAGTGGTTAGAATAACATAGAAAGTTAGCTTCAAAAGTGAACAAACCTATCAAAGAGAAAGCTATTTCTCCAATGTGGTCAGGTATATTATCACTACAGGAAGAAAATTTGACTGTCAAGCCAATGAAGAATAATTAGAATTGCCAGGCAGAGAAATGATGAGATTGTGGGAAATTGAGCATTCCAAAATTCTCACGAAAGTGTTGACTTCATGTTATAGTCCCCAAACTCATTTTAATGCTATAAGATCCAACTCACTTCTCCAGAAGTTATTGTTGCCAGTTTTTATCCTGCCAATTGAGAGACGTTCCAATGTAGTTTTTGTGTTTATTTGTTTTATTTGTTTTGAGAATTCATTATCACTCTGTCAGCTTTCTAGGTCATTGCTTGAAGAGGCAATTTTAGTAGTGTTTTAAATCACCCATGTGATCAACCTTTTCTTTGGAAAGACCTCTGTCCCAATCATCCAAAAATAATTTTATAATCTCTCTTGGTTTGAGAGTTTATGGATTTGAGGCCGACATAATTCTTTCTTTGACTAAGATGATAAAAGTTCCCAAACTAAAAAGAACTTTCCCAAACCATGTTGAAAATAAAATTGTGACATTCTGCTGTGTCAATTTCGACAAATCAAATGCCTCTTCAAAAAATTTCAAGCAGATCAAATACTTTTACAAGTTAGACACTGTGGGTCCCTTCTTGTTTTGCTAGGTAGCTGGCTTGTGGTGTTCATAATAGTGTAGTACTTTCTTTGAAGTCGGGGTTGATGAAGTTTCTGGAGGCACTGGGCTCATATAAGTTCCTCAGAACTACACAAGAGACAGACCTAGTATAATTTGTACAACAGCCCACGGCATTACCAGTTCACACTGTAATTTTGCCAGATCTTATAAACTAAGCAGGCGTGGCCCTCGTCATTAGAGAGATGGGAAGCCTCCAGGGTAAACCCAATTGCTGTAGAAACTATCATTAAAACTATTATTGAACATCTATCTGATGCCAAAAATACATCCAACTCATTGTCATCATTCAGATCCACAGCAAGACAGTGCTTCTGCACTTCACAAGGGACACATGAATGCCTTAGCAATTTTAACCTAGAGAAATGCTGAACTGGAAAAGCACTTGTCCCAGAAGGCGGAACATTCAGACAATATTATCCTACCCCCTCTGATTCTGGACCATTTCCATCTCCAGCATCCTTTATCATCCTCTTATGTAGCCAAGACTCTGAAGGGAGGCCCAGATGTATTTGATCATGTTTGGCCAATTTTATTGCTAAAACACTTTTCAAATCTATCTCATCTTTCTTCATGCCAAATACCATGACTTAGTTCAGTCCTTCATATCACTGACCTGGACGAACACAAAAGTTTTCTAATTGGTCTCTCTAACTCCTCCATCCCAAATCCATCCCCTTACACGGGCCCTCCACATTGCAAACAGAGCAATCTGCCTGAAATGCACATCGGGATCTTTTTATTCTCAAGTTTTGCATGGTTCTGAATTCATTCATTGATTCATGCATTTACTCGTTCAATAAATCTCCAGTGCTCTAGAACTGAGGGATATGAAAATATACAGAATAGACACATCTTTGCCTTCTTGAAGCTTATATTCCTATGAGTATGACAGGCAATAAATTTTAGAAAAAGTAGCCAAGAGTCTCATCGCAGCCGAAAGAATTGAGGGGAGATCATTAGCCATGAGAGGCGAAGAGAGGTACAAGAGTCAATTCAGTTAAAGCCTTAAACTTCAGGCCATGGTACTTATTCTAGATGTGAAGAAATACTGGAGGCCTGAGCACTGAGGAATGTCACTGCCTAATTTGTCTAATTGTAGAGGAAACACTCTTGCTTCTGTGCAGAGGATATACTTTCGAAGGACAGAAATGGAAGCTACTGCTGTGATTAGTGGAAATGACGGTGACTTAAACTAGGCTGGTGGTAGTGGTAGTCTGATTTGGGATGTCTGGCCAAGACGATTTGATGAAGGATTGAATGCGGGAAGAAAGAAAGCAAGGAATGAGGGACTTGGCATTGCCTGTGGAATCGAGCCCCAGTGCCAGTGTGGCACCCCTGCCCTTCCAATCTGACTGCTGCTTCCTTCTTCAGCCTCTTCCTGCTGAAACATGTCCTCCAGCAATTCTGAATTCTGGGAGTTTCTCTGCCCACATCCCCATGCCATTTCATGTCTCTGTGACATTTCTCAAGCTGTTCTTTTTTGTGTAGATTTCTCTTGCCCTCTAAACAATTCTTTCTCAACTTTCAAGACTCAGCTTGGGTATCATCTCTTTGGAAAACCTTTCCTGAACCCCAGGTTTGACTATACACCCTTCTTTTATGTTCCCTGAGCAACTAGAAGACTTATCTTAGCATCAATCATGCTATATTAAAACTCTGGTTTGGGTCTGACTTTCCCAGTAGGCTAACTTCCACAGAGTAGGGATCTTGTATGATTTGTCTTGGTATTCCTAGTGCTTCATGCAGGGCTTGCATTCATCAGAGGCTTAATAAATGAGTGTTGATGTAAACTGAACTTCCCAGGATCTCGCCACATCACCCAAGTCAGCCTGATCAGGGCCCAAGGCAATGCTCTCGCCAAAGAGAAGTGGGTGGAGAGCAAGGCTTTCCTGGATAAATCACATGACACATACCTCAGAAATCACATGCTCTTCGTAGGTAGTGCTCAGGGCCAGTGGTTAAGTCAGCCAGTCCCCAAACTTCTCTGGATGTGATAAAGTCAGGGATCAATGATTAAGGGCTTGTGAAAGAGAGGAAGAACAGACTGACTATACTCTCTTCTGCACATGAGGTAACAGGCATCTAGATAAATGAAGCCACCAGGCCCTAGCTGCCTGTTACCTTCAACTATTTCCCCAGCACCAGCCAGTGCTGCTTTTCCCAGTCATGTCTGGGAGACAATGTCAAGAGAATCAGTCTGCAAACTGCAGGTACAGAGCCGTTTTCAGGGGATCTATAATCATGTTACATAAAGTGGGTTTATATAAAGTTGACAGAATGTGCTGATGTGAGCCATTTACAGTTCAATTGTAACAGAGCAGTCTGGCAAGCAGCTAGCTTTATCTGGGATATGATGTACTTTGGGTTCTGCTATCAAGTCAGATTTAGAATAACAATCTGAAGAGAATGCAATCCCCCCTTTTAAAAGGCTGCCTTTTCTTCCTTGATTCAGGAAAGCAAAAGAAGCTAGAAGAGTTTGCATAATCCCAGCAAACTTTTCATTACTTTCTTCAGAAATGCAAATCATCTAAAATTTTTTTCCAGGAAAACATATTCAATACACACAATTTGATTTCATACAGTGGACATTTGTTTTTATTTTTTTATTTTTTTTTTGCGGTACTGGGGATTGAACTCAGAGGCATTCTACCTCCAAGCTACACCCCCAGCCCTATTTTTTATTCATTATTTTGAAACCGAGTCTCACTAAGTTGCAGAGTGCCTCACTAGGTAGCTGAGGCTGGCCACGAACCCGGATCCTCCGGAGGGTCTCAGCCTCCCGAATGCTGGGATTACAAGCGTGCACCACCATGCCCGGCTAGGACATTTGTTTTTAAAAGAAATATATCTCCTTGAATTTAAAATTTTTCCGGATAAATTAACAAAATCTTTTAATATTTCTCAGCATAGCTTTACTATCTATCACAAACACAATATGAAAGGGACTAAATTATGGAAGAGACACAGACTATCAGACTAAATATGTCATATGGGAATGAAAAGACTGAGAATTGTTCTACTTAAACCCAGGACTAGATTGTCATCTGACTTATCAAATATTTGTTTCAAATATTTTTCCCAATTTCTTTAGGCCCTTCTAGATTTTTTAATGGTTTCTTTTACTCTGATGAAATTTTTTAATTGTTATAGTTTAATATTTCACTATTTTCTTATAAGTTGTGTAGGGGGCGAGGGTTAGGAGGATGGATGGGCAAAAGGAGAAAAGGCTTTTCCCACCACAAGAGTATATGCTACTAGCACCCTTGTTTTTTGTTTGTTTTATTTGTGTTTGTTTGTTTTGTTTTTTTCCTTGTAATTCTATGGTTTAGTTTTTTACACTAAATATTTGGTCCACTTAGAATTTATGTTAACATAAATGAAGTCAATATTTAGCTGTTTTTCCCCCTAACCAGTTTTGTTAACACAATTTATTAAATAATTCATCTTTTTTATAACTCTGCATTTATCATATTTTTATTCCCTATTTACAAGAGTCTTTTTCTAGACTCATTATTGTATCTCATTCTTCTATCTATTCCTGTACTAAAACAACCACATACCTTTACTCACCCCTCATTCAGAATTTTATTGTTTATCTCATTCATTCATTCATTGGCTTTTTTCTTTCTTTTTTTTTTTTGTACTGGGGATTGAACCCAGAGGCATTCTACCTCTGAGCTTTACATCCCAAGCCCTTTTTATTTTTTATTTTGAAATGGGGTCTCACTAAAATGCTGAGGGCTTAGCTAAGTTGCTGAGGCTGGCCTCGAACCTATGATCTACCTATCTCAGTCTCCCAAGTACTGTGATTACAGGCATGCACCACTATGCCCAACTATCCCTTTTTTTCCCAGATTATTGTTGGCTACATTTATGATCTAATATTATTTTTAGAATCAATTAGTCAAATTCCCTCCCAAAAAAACCACTTAAGGTTTGATTACTATCATCTTTCACATATGTTGATTGAGTTTGAGATCACAGCCATCTTTATATTCAGTAAGTGTTTTAAGAGCCAAGAAAAGATGTCTTTCCATTTCTTGTCTTCTTTTATGTCTCTCAGTATATTTTCATCTCTCTCTTCATAGGTCCGGTATATTTCAGATTAGGTTAATCTTTTAGTGTTTTGGATGTTGGAAACTTAAAAATTATAATTTGGTCATATCTTACACATCATGATTCAAAAAGATCTTAGTTCCCAACTTTAAGTTGGCACACTGTTATTGTATCATTAATTTTAATTTTTAGCTCATCTCAAAACAAGTGTGTCCTCACTAAGTTCCTTTTGTTATAGCCTTTGGAACTTTATCATTTATTGCTGCCTGATATCTTTCAAATGTTCTCAATATTTTGATAGATTTTCACAGCCTTGCCAACATAGAATTATACAAAACAAAAATAAAACAAATGATGCTACCTCTTCCAGATTCACTTGCAGCTCTACTACAAGCATCAGACCTAGGTTGTACCAAGCAAACACTCCCATAGAAAACTCAAGAAGTAAAACATGTGGAAAGTAACAACATAAGCCAGTGGCCACGTGTAAGAAAATTGATCTTCTGGGAAATGAGGTACTGGAGGCATCTGATTCTTCAGGGAGCATCTGTAGCCAATTTCTCCATGTGGCACCCAGCCCAATCAGCGAAAGGTAGAAGCAGTTCTGCCTTCAAAATAACAATCCTGTGGCATGGCGGAGCAGAGATTTGAGCTGTATTGATAGAGAATAGGTTGCATACCAGCCTGGTTCGCTGTCCTTGTAGAGATTCTGTGAGCCACCTGAGATACCTTAATAAATCTTTCTCTTTAAACTATCCAGAGTGGATTCTGTGGCTTGCAACTAAAAACTCTGATCAATTCGTAAGCTAAACATGGAATCCCATATAGCAGGTGCTAAGAATAAGAACTACTATAAGCAAAAGTGGGTGGGTTTTTGTCTAAGCTTATATTCCTGTTCTTTTGGCATTTATTTAATGATGGTCTTCATCATTCTTGTGGCTGGGAAACAAAGTTTCTGTTTGAATTCCTTAAGTCCAGGAAACTTGGTTTCCTAGTGTGAAAAGCAAAGATACTTTCATAACACAGCATTTTGATCCCTCGGTTGCTTAATTTACCATGTGTTTTGAAGAAAAAGTGTGAATTTGTTAATTAGGTTATTTTTTATCCTTGTTAATACTGGTCATCAGGATATCTAGAGATTTAAGACTAGGTATGCTTGAAGACACAAATTATATACCCACATATTGCAGGGCACAGTGGAGCATACCTATAATTCCAGTACTTGAGAGGCTGAAACAATAGGATCACATGTTAGAAGCCATCGCATGGTAACTTAGCAAAGTCCTGTTTCAAAATAAAAATAAAAAATATTTTTAAAGGACTAGAGGTGAAGCTGAGTTTTAGAATGCCCCTGGGTTCAATCCCCAGTGCCACATGAAACAATGTCCATGTATAACTCTTAATCCACAATAAGACAATAAACATATATTATTCCTAAACTATATATTGGTCTCAGCTATACTATTAGCCACCAATAACTCTACATCCTTTAGTAGATTTCCAAGCCATATTGATAAGCCAAAAGAGACCAAGTTCTCAGAATCAGATAGGGCTGGGATTTATTGCTTTGGTTATCAGCTTTCCACAACTGAACACTAACTAAAGGTTAAAAAAAGACGAAACAACATAAAAAACTTCTAAGATTGCTAAGTATAAAATATGGAAAACTGAAGCTAAGTATATATTCTATTTCCTCTTTTTCTATTTTTCTTTCCCCATCTCATCCACATAGTTGAGCTCCCTTCCTTTGTTGGTCTATTTTCTCAACTAAATAGTGAAATATCTCTTTCATTCTTCCTCAATCAAAGTTCAAAGACACCTAGGATTTCCTTAACTAAGACTAAGATCATCGTTACTAATTCCCAGAAATACACCTCATACCCTATTCAAGGCACTGTTGGTCATTAGGAGAACAACTATTAACAAAGGATTAAGTCCCAGAATCCTCACATCAGCCTCAGGTGCCACATTATTTCTCTAGCTTCAAGACCTATAACCACCATAAAGAAAGACTGGGCGTGGTGGCTCACGCTTGTAATCCCAGCATTTGGGAGGCTGAGACTAGAGGATCCAGATTCGCGGCCAGCCTCAACCAACTAGTGAGGCACTCCACAACTTAATGAGACCCTGTTTCAAAATAAAGAATAAAATATAGGGCTGGGGGTATAGCTCGGAGGTAGAATGCCCCCGAGTTCAATTCCCAGTACTGCAAAAAAAAGAAAGACCAGATCATTGATCATTATGTCTCCAGAGTCTAGCACAGTCCCTGACACATACATGGTACAGAAGCAATATTTACTAAATGGTACTTTGGTGTTGGATTATCACTGGTCTGTTTCTTGGATGCATATGAAAATGCATTATAACTAAATTTCTAATTAATTTGAGGTAGTCTGTGGTGGATATAGCAAAAATACTCTCACATATTCTTCCTGAAATTTGTTTTTATAATTTACTTTAGAACAAAGAGGATGAAAAAATTGATATCCATTCCAAAAATTGTCTTAACAGAATACTTTTTAAAAATGTTATGGTTCTACTTATTATGAGCAACTATATGCACTAGAAACAACTTACTTAGGTGAAGTAATAAATAGAGATCATCAAACAAAGAGTTGAACTAAAACATTTAGCCCATGAGAGTCAGTGGAGTTATCTTCACTGTTTTATATACTGGAATTGATTATTTCTAGATTCCATACTACAGTGTAATTAAGTGGGAAACTCTGCATCAAATGGAAAACTCTGACTTTTTTTTTCCCTGACCTGATAGAGCATGCCATCTAGACATAGGCTTTTCCTGTGAGATCATGGCTAAAATGGGTTTTTACGAACTAGACTCTAGATTTGACCATTTTCCCTTTTGAAAAATAAACCACAACTTAGGTATCTGCTACAGATTTTCTTTTGTATGGTGATATGTTTTTCACCTGCTTTTTAAATTTTCTTTTTGACAATAATTGCGATAAAAAAATAATAGCAATTGAGAAAACAAGAAAAAATTTACACCCCTCCCCCCCCAAAAAAACTTGAGAAGGTAAGAAGAGTTGCAAACTCTAAGGGTAGTGGCCTTTATAAGTACTTTTTTGAAATCATTTATTTATTGCCTCAGACTAACCATGTTGCTTGGAATTATTGGCTTGCATATAAATACAATTAAGAAACATTTTCTTGCCGGGCGTGGTGGCGCATGCTTGTAATCCCAGCATTTGGGAGGCTGAGACTGGAGGATCTGGGTTGGTGGCCAGCCTAGTGAGGCACTCTGCAACTTAATGAGACCCTGTTTCAAAATAAAGAATAAAAAATAGGGCTGGGGGTATAGCTCAGAGGTAGAATGCCCCTGAGTTCAATCCCCAGTACCACAAAAAAAAAAGAAAAATTTTCTTTTCATATAAAAAACAGATGGGTACTTGTTTTCTAATAAAGCAAAAATGATGACAGAATGAAAAGAGGAAAGAAGGTATGCTTTCCAAAATCTACAAAATTGTAATTGCTACTGCTTCTTAAAGAATACAGAAAGATCTTTTTTTGCCCTTTCATACACTGGGAATTTATTTCTTCAGTTTCAACCACATTTAACCAGAATCTTATAGTTTAATGCCTATCTATCACATTGAAAAGTGAGGGCAGAACTCTAAATCAGCATTTTAAATGATAGGTTTGTTGCTCGAGGTCTCTCATAGCCACTCTAAAATAAATCAGTAGATAATAGTTGGAAACAAAAAAGTAAGTGACAGTTACTGATAGTAGGTGGCCACTTACAAAGCAGAGACTCCTTTTACTCATAAAGTCTCCACATTGTTGATTTCAGTTGGTGTGACCCATTTCTTTGCTATTTCAAATTTGTGTCAACTCTAGTCATCTCTTTCTTTATGTACCACACTGCAGATTAAGGTCACTGACTTTGTACAGAGCAACATGAAAAGAAAAAAAGGAAGGAAAACAGAACAAGAACCAGTTTCAATCAGTAACTAGGAGGAAAAAGGTCAGTCTGTTAACAATTATCTATTAAACAGCCACTATGTGTGAAGTACTGGAATAGATTCTATGTGGAAAAACAGGAGGCAGAAGATAGTGGCCATACCTTTTCAAGAACTTAAAATCTAACAGGGACAGAACAAATACAAAAATAACTACATAAAAATATAGGGAAGCACACCTGTAATCCCAGTACTTAGGAGGCTGAGACAGGAGGATTGCAGGTTTGAAGTCAGCCTTAGCAAATTTATGAGACCCTGTTTCAAAATAAAAAATAAAATTAAAAAGGACTGGGGGTGTAACTCAGAGGTAGAATTCCTCTGGGTTTTGTCCCCAGTGCCAATCCTCAATACGTGTGTGTGTGTGTGTGTGTGTGTGTGTGTGTGTGTGTGTGTAGAAAGAGAGAGAGAGATGGAAATTATGAACAGCCTGAATATTCCATGCAGTACCAGAATTTAGAATGTCGGGTTTGCCCTCTTAACACTGTGGTACATTTCTCCCAGTGCATCTTCTGGGTCTTCACTGCTTTGCTGAATGTACAAGATAGATGAAGATACCAAAACAAAATAAAATAGATGCCACCCACCTGTATCAATCTTTCATCATGCAGGTGTCCAAATTATTCCAAGTTCTCCCATATGTATGAATTCAAAGAGTTTAAAGAAACTTTTATATCCCAAAAGTATATTCCAGGAAACTATTTATTTAAATCTTCATTGGAGAGTAAACACTTCCCACCACCCTATGGCTTAATAAAAACAATTCAAATTGATTTTTTTCACCGGGTTCCTTAAGAAAACAGACTTTGAAAAAGAAAAGTTTCTCCAATTGTGAATCTGGGCCAAGTGAGCAGAAGATGATGTGAAAAATGAGAGCTGGCTCTGGCTACCCCACGGAGCGTCAGGGAGAGCGGCGTGTGACTTCTCCTGTTTCTCCTCATAGGGAGCTGTCCAAACACAGGGCAATTTTTGAAAAACAGGAGAAGATGAACATGGAACAGCAACCTGGGAAAACTCACCAAGTATGCCAAACAACTGATGCTCTTAGCTTTTCCTCCCCTCTTTTCCTATTATTTGTTGGCAATGAAAACCCTCAAAACACAAGATCACATGCATTCAACTTTTTCAAGACAAATGCCTATCTCAAAAATAGTAAATTCCTAGTGGGAGCAGAGTAAGAGGTATGTCGATTCTTTTGCAGATAGATGGTTACCACTGTGGATGCCAGTGATTTTTGTTGGTTTTTATTTTTTTAAGTGCTCAGGGGGAAAAAAAGCCATCCATCTGTCCTTAATCTGGAAATGACTTGATGGTTTAGAAGCTTTTGTTTAAAGCTCACAGGATTGCTGCACATTGACTTGTCTGCCTAAATGTGAAACTCAGGCCTTCAATTAGACACCCAAGTGAGAAAATTATGAGACTAACAGAATTATGTTTTTTAATAACCATTTATTGTCATCCAGTGTATTTAACTTAATATCGTATGTCTTCCTTGACATCTAGTTAAAATGTTAGTCTCATCTCACTGAAATTGATGAAATCTAAAATGTATAATTAATGACCTCCTTTGCAGAAGAGTAGAAAATTAACTTTATTTCTTTTAGAAAAGGTGTTATTCTCATGAATAACCAAATTTCTCTAAGTTGTTGGAAGTAGTTTAGCTTAATAGTCTTATAAAAAAAGATTGCAGAATTTTTATTCTTCCTTTTGCAAAAGAAATAAAAGCTGTATGTACTGTAACACTAATGCTCAAAATTGGAGATTTTATGTCTGCTGCCTCCATTCTCAGCCCCACACTCCATCTCTTGCCATGCCTCCTTTTTTAATGCTTTTGTATAATTTCGGCATTTCTCTGTCTCCCCCATCCTCCCAAGACAGTAAGCTCTTCAGAAAGCAAGAAAGAGGTCTTACTCTTTATAAGCTCCGGAGCTCCCATCTCCCAGCTCAACAATGTGTATATAGTAGGTGCTCAATAAGTGTTTGCTCACAAATATTTTAAAATTTTAAATTAATAAATGTGGAAGAGACTGGTTTTGCTTCTGTATTCAAACATGGGGGATTGTTGACATCACAGCCCTGATGATGGCAAGGCATCCAAGTGGGCAGGTGGTATGTGAGCAAGCCCTCTGCCACCTCCATCTTCCCTCATCTAGCCTGGAGCTGCTGCTGAAGTGAATAGTGTAGCTTTTCTTCCTACCCCCATGGCTGCTTGTGATCTCAAACAGATGTCATGTGCTCCAAGGTGGAGAGCTTACATAAGAGCTCCTCTTGGCTTTCCAAGTCTAGGGGAGTTTAATGATGACCAATACAGGTAAAAGCAGAGTTCCCTAGACAGTGTGCATATGACATAGGAAGATGGTCCCGTAGTGTAAGTCCAGTTTGAGAAAGGAAGATTTCCCATCTGATGAAAATTGGTCTATGGCAGTGCACTCATGATGGTGGTAGCTCTCGTGAGTCTGCAGAGTGTTTCTCTAAATCCTTTTAAAGTCAGTTTTGTTTCTACCATCCGCAGATCTAGCACTCCAGTGCACATGCCTTAGCATCTACCTTCTCATCACCCATTCCTACTGCACCCTGGCTCATACCAGGGATCCTCAGTAGGAACTGAAAAGGCTAGAACAAGGGCCCTTTGGCTTCAACCTCTATGGCTCCCAGAGCAGTAGCATCTAGAAGAAGGAGCAGGACTTGCATGTGGCTGTGGCCAAAGAGTACTCAAAGTCTTACTCTTGCACAAGACAACCCAAGGATCAAGTATGGGACAAAAATAGTTCTAAGCACAAGGTTTGCAGCAGAAAGCAAAGGCCAAACAATTCAGAGACAGAACCGCAATGCTGAGGCTGGGGAGCCTTTGATGAGGTTCCATATACAAGTTCAGCAGCATACAAGGAACTGATTAGTGCCCCTGGCCAGTTTTTTGTTTGTTTGTTTGTTTGCTTGTTTGTTTTTAGATCCTAAGGATATCAGAACAGGAAGGGGAGCTTATAGGACCCAGATTCATGCCTTCTTAGGAACAGTTTTTAGTTTTGAGTTTGTTTCCAAAGTCAAAATCAAAGAAGCACCTGCTGGTTCTGGGAGGGGATAAGAGTATTGATGTGGGAGACAGCCAACACTGTGACAAAGATAACACTGGTAAAGGCAGATGAAAAAACACCAGGGAAAAGGAGACCTGGATGTGGCTCTAGGACAGATGCCTCTGACTGAGGCCATGAAGGGGAAGCTAGGATAACTCAAATAGTTATACTGGCACATCACCTTCAGCAAGTCACACAGGTATTTTGTTTTATTTTGATTTGCTGTTGCTAGAAATCGAATGCTGGGGCATTATACAACTAAGCTACACCCCCAGCCCTTTTTATTTTGAAACAGGGGCTCACTAAGTTATCACGCATACTGGCCTTGAACCTGAGGTCATCCTGACTCAGCCTCCCTAGTACTGGAATTACAGCATGCACCACAGGGCCCAGGCACAGAGGTATTTGAGCAGCCAAGAGGATTCTAAGAGACCAAGGAAGCCCAAGTAATACTCAAGGCAGAGCTTGCTAAAGGGAACAATCAAAAGTGCTACTCTACAAATCTGCACAAACTGTCTGTGAAGAACATGACGTCAATTCTGGGTTGGATGGCTGAAATGGGCCTTCAAGAAGGATCTATCCATGGAAGACTCATGCTCACCTGGATGTTGTGCATGCAGGTAGAAAGAAACAGGGGCTCTTCATTTGTTATTTGCATCAACATTCCCCAAATATTCCTCAAATGACTACATGCACAAGACGTTGTTCTGGGCAGTGGTGATAAACAGTAGAGGCACAAAAGTTTAAATCCCTGCCCTCATAGAGCTTTCTTTCTATTTGGGAAACTACATCAATAAGCAAAATAATATTTTTGAGAATGATACTAAGCACTCTGGAGAAAATAATCATGACTGTTGGATAAGGAATGTTGATAGGGGAGAGATTACAATTATAAATAAAGTATCCCAAAAAGGCCTCATGGAGAAGGTGATGTTTGAAAACGGACATCTTCAAATAAGGTTTGTTTGTGTGTTGTGGTGCTGGGGATTGAACCCCAGGGCATTCTACCTCTGAACTACATCTCCAACCCATTTTGTACTTTTTATTTGAAAACTGGTTCTCAATAAATTGTTGAGAGCCTCACTAAGTTGCTGAGGCTAAATTCAAACCTGTGATCAGGTTCCTGTCTCAGCCTCTCAAGTACTTGAATTACAGGCATGTGCCACCATGCTAGGCTAGGGTTGTTTTTTAGCCATAAAAAAATGTGTATTTTTAAATGAATAGAGGGTGATCTAAAAAGACAGGAGAAGAGGAAAGAGATGGCATGAGGGGTCAGGTGTTTCCTCAGAAACACATTTGGAAATTAGGAAGGACCTGCCACAGGGCCAGTGTTGAAGCATTTATAAGAAATCCAACAGTCCTTCAGGAAAGCCACACTGCCCCAACCTCTGCAGGATGCCCTTCAGCACTGGCCCCACAAGAACTGAAAGGAACATGAAGTCTGGGAGAGGGAATGGAATGGGCCTTCTTCTCTCTGTACAAGAGCCTTTCAGTTTCCATAGGAATAACTCACCAGACTGCACAATGTTAGGCAAATTTCTTTTCTGAAGGAATAATTGGGGGAATAAAGTCAGTTTAAACACAACCCCCACTTGACCACACCCCAGCATGGAAGACAGAGCAGTGGCTTTGTCAAGAATCATGTTAATGTTTGGCAGAAGGAAATTTAAATATTCTTCTAATATTTAATTCAAGCATCATCTTTGAGAGCACAGAGCACTCATGCTTTTGACTCAGTCTGATTTGATGAGCAGTGTCCCTTTTTCTTTCCACAGATTATTTTCCTGTAAATTTTTCTTGATAAGGTTGCATTTTCATCTGACTAATATTCTCTTTATGCAAATGGATGTTATTTACATATACAAAACTGGTTAAGAAATCAAAATGACACCCAATTGATATTTACAGGCAATTTCATCTGCTTATTTTTCAGTTTCATAAAATTTAAATTTAGCATTTTCTGACTCGAATTCCATTAGATTGGTATACTTAAGAGTTAAGCTGATTTTCTTTCATTAAAGTTTAGTTTCTGTGTCTTAATCAGTGAACACATAATTGCTTAAAGTATTCATTTTTATAAGATTTTTTCAATAATTTATTGAGGATGCTTAAATCTAAAAACTGGTGCTATTTCTGTACTTGTGGTCATAGATACATGGCACAATCTTCGCAGCTAGTCAGCTTGCTCTACTTTAATCTAATAAACCAGCTGGAAAAATCGTTCTGTTTTCTCTCTGCTGGATTTATTTATTTTCTTCTATATGAACATGGTCCTTTCATTCCTTATCATCTTGTCTCAAAGCCACAAGGTTTTGTTTTGAATCATTTCTTGATTCACCAGGTAATAGTTAATATTGACTGAGGGCTTACCATATGCTAAGCATGTAGTAATGAATTAACTCACTTGCTCCTCATAACAACCCTAAGAAATATCTGCTACTATTATCCTTGTAAAGATAATGAAGCCAATGCATAAAGAGGTCAACCTTGGGAAAAAAATACCTACCTTCCAGGTATGCCATATTCCCATTAAGTGTAAGAGCAGATATGTAGAGCATGTAGCTACTCAAAGCCTGCCATGTTCTTGCTAAATGCAGTGATATTTGTGAAGTATGTGGCATAGTACGTAGCTCGCATACACTCCGCATGAGTGTCCAAATAGACTAGGCGCTGTTGTAGCTCTGTGTATGTTGCTCTATTATAGCAAATGGCTCACCACATTCCAGTTATGTATTTAGCTAAATGACCTTGAGCAAAGTGCTTAACAGCTAATAGGTAGCACTGTAGAATTTTTATCCAGGCTATTCCTATTTATAGTCCTAGCTCTTATTTTGTTTTGTTTTGTTTGTTTGTTATTTTGTTTTGTTCTGTTCTGTTTTATTTTGTTTATGTTGGGAATTGACACTTGAGGCATTCTACCTCCAAGTAACACCCAAAACTTGTTTTTATTTATTGTTTTGCTTTTTACTGAGGGTGTGTGTAGTATTGGGAATTAAACCCAGGAACATTTTACCTTGAGCTACACCCTTGGCTCTATTTTATCTTTTATTTTGAAACAGGGTCTCTCTAGGTTGATGACAGTTTCACTACTTGCTAAGGCTGTCCTCCAATCTTAGCCTCCCAAGTACTGGGATTACAAGCATGTGCCACCCATTCAGCTACTTTTTATTTTGAAACAGTGCCTCACTAAGTTGCTGAAGTCTTGCTACATTTCCGAGGCTGTTGTCAAACCTGCAGTTCTCCTGTCTCAGCCTTCCAAATGCTGGGATTACAGGCACATGCCACTATGCCCAGATAATCCTAGCTCGTAACTAGTACAATATCCTGCTAGATAAACAATACAGCATTGATAATTTCATCAAACCAATACATGTCCTACCTTATTACAATAGTATGTTACACAAGGGATACCTCTATTGCCACACTGATTGGAGATAATTATCTGTATCACATCTAGATGGCAGTAACATGGGGTAAATGCAAGAGAAAATATAAAATGCATAAGTGCACACCTAGATCTGGATTGAGTAGGACAAGAGCACAAATAGCCTAACTCTAGAGAAAGGGAAAATGCAGAATCCAAAGCGCAGATAACAAAGGGATAGCGAAGCATTTTATTCATGACCTCATTCATCCTGGTGACTCTTTTAAATCACTAAAGAAAATAGAACAGTAGTTTTAATTTATAAAACTTTTCAAGGTAGAATCAATCTTCTTTTTTTTCCAAAACACTTAAGAAGTTTTATTGAAAACAATAAAATACAGAAACACCAGATTCTCATTTTAAACTAAAATTGACAGCATCTTCCAGAACTTTCCTAGTACTGCACCATTCTTATCATTATTACAAAATAAAACCAAGTTCCAGGTCCAAAATAACAAATGAACCTGCTGGTAATGTTATGGACAAATCCAGGGTGCCCCACCAAAGAATGTACACGTCACACAGAGCACTGTAATAAACAAGAAGGAGATTTTATTACTAATCCGGGTCTGATATTACCAAAAGATAAATCTGATATTCTTCTATGGAACTCTTGTGATGGCTGCTCACCACCTACAAGGCCACCACCAGTCCTCTCTCCTTGGAAAAAAAACGTGGGTTTTGAGACCAGAAAAACTCAGATCATAATTCCTTACTTAATGACAGCAAATTAAATGGTCCAGGAAAATTTATTCAAGCTCTCTGACCCTCTTCTGTGAACTGGGGCTAATTACACATACTTTGAGGGCAATATCATTTGAATTAAGTTATATATAATGTATGTTTTATATATATAAATGTATAACATACATATAATGTATGTTTTATATATATAAAACATAATGCTCATCATATCACAGGCATTGTAGCTTTGTTTTTGTTTGTGTTTTTTGGTTGGTTGGTTGGTTAGTTGGTTGGTTGGTTGGTTGGTTTGGGGGGGGGGTGTTCCTGGGGTTTGAACCCAGGGCATTCTACCTCTGAGCTATACCCCCAGTCCTATTTTATTTTTTATTTTGAAACAGTTTCACTGCGTTGGTAAGGGCTGAGGCTGGCTTCAAACCTGCAATTCTCCTGTCTCAGCCTCCCAAGTACTGGGATTACAGGCTTGTGCCATCAAGCCCAACTTCTAATAAGCTTTAATCTCATATTTTGTTTTCATGTTTTTCTATTACAGCAAAACTCCCAGTATATTTCAAAGACTTTCAAGTTCCTTAATTTCCTTAGGCCCCATTTTCTTCATCTTCAAAATGGGCATAAAAATAAGTATCTACCTAGAAGATTTTTATGAGAATCAAAGAAAATAATGAAGCCGGGCGTGGTGGCACATGCTTGTAATCCCAGTATTTGGGAGGCTGAGACTGAAGGATCTGGGTTCGCGGCCAGCCTTAGCTACCTAGTGAGGCCCTCTGAAACCTAGTGAAACCCTGTTTCAAAAATAAAGAATGAAAAAAAATAATAGGGCAGGGGGGGGGCGGTAATAGCTCGGAGGTAGAATGCCCCTGAGTTCAATCCCCAGTACCGCAAAAAAAAAAAAAAAAAAAAGAAGAAGAATAAAATAATGAAAGCAGTGTATGTTAGCTATATTATCATTGCTTCTGTTGTCAATCTGGGAGCTTCTCAAGGACAGAATTCTACCTTCTTCTTTTTTTTTTTTTTTTTAATCCCTGATGTCTTCCATAGCATCTCCTTGTGCAGCAGGAGCTCGACAAAATTTCAAAGTGTAAACAAAGGAATTTTATCCACTCTGCTCTTTAGGCAGGGTTTCTTAGGATCCTCCAATAGTCCTCAATCTCGTATTCTTAGTCCTGCTGGAGATTTCAGAAACCAACTTCATTGGTTACTGCAAAAAACTATTCTCAAATCTTAAGAGTTTAACTCAAAGAGTTTATTTCTTACTCATAGAATAGCTTAAAGCATGTTGGATTCTCAGTGGTTTGTGATGGGGAGATATTGCCAAAAACATCAAAGTTCCTATAAAGCAAGATCAGCGTTGTTTATCTATTTATTTTGTGTGTGTGTGTGGTACAGGGGATTGAATCCAGGAGCATTCTACTCCCAAGCTACACCCCCAGCCCTATTTTATTTTGAAACAGGGCTTCACCATTTGATGAAAGTGTCACTACTTGCTGAGGTTGTCCTCAAACCTGTAATCCTCCTGTCTTAGCCTTTCAAATACTAGGATTACAGGTATGTACCACCATGCTCAGCTATATATTTATTTATATAAAGGATTTTCTGAATCACTATTTTCCTCTTGTCAGCAGATATTAGCACAGACTCTTGTCTTCTGTAAGAATTCATAAAATACTTACTAATCAAACTCCACAATAAAGTTAGGCTATTATGCAAATATTTTAGAAAAATTCCTCTTCTTAAGGAAAAGTTGGTGTTTAAACTAGTTAACTTTGGGAGAAAATTGCTTAAATCATAATTATATTGAGAACATCTTTTTGTACTAGTTTCTAGCACTTTACATTTAAAAAAATTAAATAGCTTAGTTTGTGTATGACCAGGTGTGATAAGTATTCTTTAGATATAGGGCCTGAATCTTCTAAGTGACTATTCAATGCAGAGAATATGTTAGAGCATAATAAATGCTTCCTGAGCCTTTTCTATTTATAGGGAGTGAGCTGAGTGCTCCGTATGTATTAACTCATTTAATCCTCTTAACAAATCTTATAAGAGGATCCCTATTATTACAAGTTGAGTGTCCCTTATTTAAAATGCTTGATATCAAAAGTGTTTTAGGTTGGGGTTTTTTTGTTGTTGGTTTTTTTTTTTTTTTTTTAGATTTAGGAATATTTGCATATCCATAATGAGACACCTTTGGGGTTAGACCCAAATCTAAACATAAAATTCATTTATGTTTTGCGAACACCTTATTCTCATAGCCTGGAGGTAATTTTATTTGTAGTGTACCTGCATTTTTTACTAAAACCTATCACATGAGATAAGGTGTGGCACCATGTTAGTACTCAAAAAATTAAAATTTTCTAGCTTTAGGATTTTGGATCTCAGATTAGGGACGCTCAATTAATATCCTCATTCACAGATGAAAGAACTGAGACACAGAGGAGTTTAAACTTTCCCAAGTACTCACAGCTAGGGAGATCAGGAGCCAGACTATAACTTCAGGCAGTTGAGCTCAGAGCCTGTGCCTTTAATCACCTCTCTCTCTGTAACAGCACGGAGATGGAAGAAGAATTGAGGGTTCCAACTACTGTCTTGATCTTTACAAAGCGGAAAAGGCTGTGTAGAAACTATATGGTCAAATTGCCATTAGAAAAATATAAGTAAAATTGTCTTTTGTCTTTTTAACTTAAAAAAACGAAAGCTTTAGTATAGCCTGAATTGACAACATTTGAGTTATGAATTAGCTTGGGAGCTGCTTTCTTTGATGCCAAAAGGCATTTGATTTGATGTAGCAATATAATACAATCTAGTTTTAAGGGTAACATTTGAAAGCCGAATTTAAGATTTGCTTTAAAAAAAAAAAATCTGTAATCTTCAGTTACCAATGGCTGATTTCCAGATTCTATTTTGAAAGTGATAATTAGGCCTGGAAATTTTTTGCTAACTTTGTTATGTAAATCACACCTTTGGGGGGGAAATTGGACAAAATAACACAATAGCAATAGAAAACCATTTTACCCTGAATGATTTTTTTTTTCATCTATTCAATCAGATGAGATACATACTAGGCTTTTTGCCACACTTGATGATTCCTGGAGCATTTTAAAATTCAGTTCCTTATTTAAAACAGAATCATCTCTGTTTTTGTTTACTCCAACTTGAGATATAATCCAGAGTTCTTCAGGTCTTGAGTCCATATCCCTTGGCTAGTTGGAGTCTCATTATGAGGCCTTGAACCATTAGAATCTTAAATACTTTACTTTTTTTTCTTGTGGTGCTAGGGACGGAACCCAGGGACATTCTACCTCCAAGCTATACCCCCAGCCCTATTTTATTTTTTTTATTTGGAAACAGGCTCTTGCTAAGTCACTGAGGTTGGCCTCAAACCTGCAATCCTCCTGTGTCAGCCTCCCAAGTCTTGGAACTACAGGTATGTGCCAACATACCCAGGTAATACTTTCTTTTCAACTTCACATTCCCCTCCCCATCTCATTAGCAACAACTCTTCTCTGGACAAATATATCTAAATCTTTGGTTCATATCTCTTAATTTCTATTTCTGTACCTTTTTAAAACGTTGAGACTAAATTACCCAATCCCCACTTTTCTTATTCAAGGCAATGTTCAAATAAAAACCTATAACTCGCATTGCACAGTCAATGAGAGATGACAGTGGGGACAGACAGAAAGAGAACAACTGTATCAGGCCTTCTGCTGCAGTGCTGCTTCCGAGTGGAAGGCAAAATGAAAACGGTCCTACTACTGAGCACCCTATTCTGGCTCTGCAAGAGGCAGTGTCTGGTTTTGATGGGAAAGTCCAATTCCAATGACAGACTCAAGACATCTGCAGAACTAAATATATCTCTAAATACAGCACAGCTTGAAAAACAGACCAGATCTGGTTTCAAAACACTATGTCATTAACCCTTTTCAAGATGTGGAATTCCTTGAAGTGATGATCCTCATAGTTAAAGAGAAATATATATATATATATATATATATATATATATATATATATATATATATATATATATAAAATTGTCATGGAAAATCACTCGAATCCAAAATATTTGCTTATGTCTCAAAATATGACAGTCCCATGGTGCCCGAATCCTACCATAAATTACTTACTGCATAACATTCAATGGCAAAAACAAAAGCAAAATGGATATAATTCTCCTATTCATACTCCGAGGTCAGAATGGAGAGACTGACTCATCACAGAGTCCATAGGAAGTCACAGTCCTTTCTACTGTGTTGTTCATGTGTTATGAGCTATTCAATTGCTGTTTTTCTTTCTTCATGCAGGGCAGAAACATAAGGTCTAGGCCAGACAGAGTGGCATCCTTAATGGCTCTTTTCTCTCACATCCCACTTGACAGGATGGCCATCGCCAGTGAGACACAATGCCTTTGTCATCCTCCCTCCTAGTGTCTTCCTGCTTTACTCACTTGCCAGCAAGCTTCTGTCTCTTGTCTGTCGACAGGGTAGTCTTCCTGAGCTCATATGCTCTCTTTGTTGCCAGTTTATCACAGTGCAGTTTAAGTTTTATGTATATTTCAACAATTTACCTACTCTAAGATAGTCACTTTCCTTTTATTTACATTGTTTCCATTAATGAAGGTTCTACATGAACAAGGGAACTTTTCTTTTTTAAAACTCAGATCCTGCTGGGCGTGGTGGCCCACGCTTGTAATCCCAGCATTTGGGAGGCTGAGACCAGAGGATCTGGGTTCGAGGCCAGCCTCAGCTACTTAGTGAGGCACTCTACAACTTAGTGAGACCCTGTTTCAAAATAAAGAATAAAAATAGGGCTGGGGGTATTGCTCAGAGGTAGAATGCCCCTGAGTTCCATCCCAGTACCACAAAAAAAAAAAAAAAACTCAGATCCTAATGTGTCTAGTTTTTTGGTTTTTTTTTTTTCTAAGTATGCTGACTCAAAGAATTCTTCCCAGATTTCACAATGGTATTTCCTTTTCCTTCCCTTGGTAGTATTATTTGGAGTACATATTTAATACAGTCTGCCTTCCATATCCATGGGTTCCACATCAATGGATTCAACTGTGGATTGAAAATACTTTGGAAAAAGAATTGCATTTGTACTTAACATGCATAATTTTTCGTATTATTTCATAAGGAATATAGTACAACTATTTAAATAGCATTTACATTGTACTAGGCATTATGAGTAATCTAAAGATGATTTAGAGCATAAAGAAGGATTGTATAGGTTGTATATAAATACTTCATCAGACCAGAGGGGCTTCAGATAATGGAAGAGAATTTTCAGTGGAGCCAGGGAGGTGGTCTAGGAGGAGGGGAGGGAGGAGAGAGAGGATCAATGAAGGAATTACTTCTATCGATGCTATGTATGTATGTGAGAATACCAATGTCAATCTCAATACCTTGTATGGAAAAGAGGGAGAGAATGGGGAGGGAGCCGGGGGAAAGCCAGCCAAGTTCTGTATGTCTCTATCACTATGATTTATATTATGATGTTAGACTGTAATGCACCAATAAACGTATATAAAATAAATAAATAAATATTTCACCAGTTGGGCATGGTGGTGTACCCCATAATCCCAGAACTTGGGAAGCTGAGACAGGAGGATCACAGGTTCACAGCCAACCTCAGCAACTAAGCAAGAGCTTCAGCAACTTAGTGAGACCCTGTTTCAAACTAAATATAAAATAGGGATGGGAGTGTAGCTCTGAGGTAAAATGCCTCTGGGTTCAATCCCTACTACCCCCCCACACACACACACAAATAAAAAATAAAAACAAAAAAGCTATACCATTTTATATGAGACACTTAACATCCATAAATTTTGGTATCCACAAGGAGTCATGGAACCAAACCCCCATGGATTCAAGGGACAACTTTACCTTATTCAATATTTTTTCAGTTTCAACTTGCCTATCAGTTGTTCTGTTGCTGTCAAAAATGCTTGGAAAGAAGCCAGGCATGGTTATGCACCCTTGTAACCCCAGTACTTGGGAAGCTGAGACAGGAGGATCACAGATTCATGCCCAGCCTCAGCTACTTAGTGAGGCCCTCTGCAACTTAGTGAGACCCTGTTTCAAATAAAGAATAAAAATACGACTAGGGGTGTAGCTCGGAGGTAGAATGCCCCTGGCTTCAATCTCCAGATTAAAAAAAAAAAAATGCTTGGAAAGATTCTACCCATTGATTCTGATTCAGTTGTCTCTAATACACACTCAGGAATCTATCAGTTTTCTGATAGCACCTATAATTTTCTCTCATTTTCATTCTTATTGCAGTCTATTCGTAAAGTAGATTAAGAGAGTCACAATCTCTATGATGGTATGGCCTGGAAATATAATCTTTTGGTCCCCTAGTGACTCTAGAGTCACCAGATAGCCCATTGACCAGGACTTGAGAATCCTTATTAGCAAACTATAGTAAGTAATAGTGGGGGTTGTAAAGTGGAAAGGGTAATGCAGAGTTGACTAAGGTAGCTGGAGTGTACAGGAAGGGACTACCATTATGGTTGAACTAATGAATAAGACTGTTAAATGCTAAGTTAAAGAATGTAGATTATGTAGATTTATTTTGTAGATAATGAAATGCTTCGAGAACTTATCTGATAAGAAATACCATGATCCAGCCACAACTTTATTATTTATTTATTTATTTATTTATTTATTTATTTATTTATTTATTTATTCGTGGTACTGGGGATTGAACCCAGGGGCATTCTACCTCCTAGATGTCCATCAACAGATTCATGGACAAAGAAAATATGGTATATATGCATGATGGAGGCCATAAAGAAGAACAAAATGATGTCATTTGGTGGAAGCAGAGAACATTATGCAAAGTGAAATCGGCCAGTTTCAGAAAGCTAAGGGTCATATGTTTTTTCTCATATGTTGAAGCTAGAGATAAAATAGGAAAGAAAGGGAGCTTTGTGATAATAAGAAGTGAGGCCTGTAGAATAGTGGAAGGGAATTGGGAAAGGGAGAGGAGAAGAGGAGGCAGGAAAGGAGGCTTTTGGATGGAAATAGGCCAAATAATATTATATCCTTGTATGAAGGCATCACTAACTATCTTTCTAGCTTGTATGGAGAGGATGGAGGGGAGTAGCAGGATGGGGTTAGGAGAAAACCACACCAAGAGATGTTGTCTGCATATATGAATGCATCACTTTGAATATAACTCCTATGTATAATCATAATTGCACCAATACAGTTTTAAAAATTTTTGATTTTAGTAGTAAAGCATCACAAAGTGAGTAATCTACGGAATACTTTATCTATTATAGCTGTTTACAGTTATAAAATAATTACTTAAGAGCTGAGTACCTACTTAATATACAAATTCATTCTTAAAAAGTATTTTCTGACTTACAAACATTTAATGAGAGAGATAGCAAACATGGTTTAAAGAATGGCTTTTTGTTTAACAACGAATTGGTCTAGTAGAAAAATGATAGCTAGATTTAAGCATGAAATTCATATGCCTATGTGCAAGTTGGCTGGTTGTCAGGGCCATACACATAATGGTCCAAGCCCTCCAGAAATAGCACAGGTAGGCTCTGACTGCTTCTGAGACAGAAATGGACAGCTTGCATTTTTAGACTATGAGCCTCACATACCTGGAGATCATGTCTTGTTGATTCTCTCAACACACTTTCATAGTTTCGTGTGTACTTTTGACACTCAAATGTCCATCAGAACTAATATTAGAAACTCTTCCATCTTTGTTCATGAGCCTAGAGAGCAGAAGAGGAATTTTCACCTACATTCAAATGTTCTTACACCATTTAAAGCCCAGAAGCTGAGAAGTCTTCCCCCACTACATCATAAAATATTTTATTATGCCAATTATGGGAAACCCAATCAGTCAAATTATTGATAGTGAGATGAAGCAAAGGACTTGGAGAACTAGGGGGAATAATCATAAAACTGGCCATGGATGTGAGCACATGACATAAATGTCCTTCTAATTTTAGTGATTCCCGATTCCTGAAAATCAAGGAGATTAATCATTCATTCCTTCCTTTTAACTACAACCTAGATATAAATGCATTTAAGTAGAGGAGTTAGATTGAGCATCATAATCACCAACTTTCATTGTGGCTGAGGTCGATTCAAATAAAGAAGACAAAGACAAAATGTCGGCATTTTCTTTGTGTCTGTTTGTCTGCCTTGAGAGATGAATAGATTCATTAGCAAATCAGATTTAAAAGTTTTATTTAATTTTTAAGAAAGAATAATTTAATTATCTTCATTGTATAACATCAATATGAAAGTAGAGTCAACCTCTTTCCTTCCCTCCCTTCATACCTTCCTTCCTTCCTTCTTTCCTGAACATGCCTAAACATTTATAAGTATTTAGAACACATCAAAGGGTAAATTGTTAATTATAAAACTAAGGTGACATACTGATTATCTACAAAGTTTCTTAGCTCTACTTTCCTCTATCACACCAAAATGGAGAAAACTACTCTTTCGGTTTTATTATTCTTTTTGTTTTCCATTTCAACAAGATTATCACCAACTGAATTAACATGTTTGTGAATTTTACAAACAGACAGACAAAACCCAGTAGAGTTAAAAGTCTGCCTAATAGCCTTTTTGTTGTCAGAGATTATTTTCAACATATTTGCTGTAGTATTTTTTAAGGCAATTTCTTTTTTTTTTTTTTTTTTTTTGTAGTACTAGAGATTATTCAAACCCAGGGGTATTCTATCTCTGAGCTACACCCCCAGTCCTATTTAATTTTTTTTTTAAACAAGGTTTCATTAACTTGCTGAGGCTGATCTTGAACCTGCAATCCTCTTGTCTCAGCCTCCCAAGTACTGGGATTACAGGTGTGTGCCACCACACCCAGCAGCAATCTAAAATTTTATTCTAAAATGAAAACGAACTGGGGGAGGAGGGGTTGGGGATTGAACCTAGGGGTATAGTACCACCAAGCTATATCCCCAGCCCTTTTTATTTTTTATTTTGAAACAGGGTCTCACTAGGTTGCTAAGTCTCGGTACTTGCTGAGGCTGTCCTTGAATCTACAATCCTTCTATCTCAGCTTCCCAAGTAGAAGGATTACAGATGTGCACCACCACACTGGGATACAAACAAATATTTTTAAAGGAAAAAAATGGTTTCAATGATTCCTTTTCATATATTGTGAAATAACTTCTCCAATACACCAATAACAATACTTTTGCACAATTCCTGATCAACACTTTTATCTCTTCTGTGAAAGGAAGATAAAAAACAACAAAGAAGACCACCTTTCTGCTTTTTGGACAGGAGGAATGAAGCTCTGGGGCTCCATCTCTGAATGAGCGATTAGTCAGCCTTCCCTTCCTGTGTTCACCCCTCTACCCTGGAATGTGCGCCCACAAATGGAGGTGGTAGAAGGAGGTAGGCAGCTGTCACAGGTCCAACTACCCCACTCAAGAGTGAGTCAATGGCATCAATTTGTGCTCCAAACACATACATGGTGACAGCAGAACAAAACAAAGGGACTTCTCCAACCCTAGCCATTTGAATACGTAAAAACGCTACACATCCATCTACCTTCAACAACATACTTACTGTACCTCATTGCAGATCTCTGTTCAAATGAAAACACAGAGCCTCAAAGAGTGGCTTTTCTAATGCTTCAAATAGACAGCCCACATCCTCATGAGGAAAACAAATTCTCATTTATTTTTTAAATGTCTTATGTGCTTGGAACCAAAAATGCTCCTCTGAACAATATCATATAGTGGAAAGCAAAAGGAACAAAAGCTGTTTTAGTAACTGGATTTTGTTGTGTTAAATAAATGCAGCATAAAGTTTACATATTTATGTGGGTGTAATGATGTAACCCAATCTCAGAAAACTCATACATTAACAAATTGATGTTGGAATATATGCATTCCAGAGCACTGAGATTAACAGTGCATCTACCTAAAAATGCAATCATTGTTGACAAAGAAAAAATTTTGCCACTTTTATGAAAAATAAAATGATGACAGATAATTAGCCACTCATGAAGAGTATCTTGGCCAATTCTTTTAGCTTAAAATTGATTTCTCAGTTTTCTTTTAGTTTAAGAGAGTCCTGCAAATTTGCTCCAGCCACTCCTAACCCAACTGAATCGTCTTTCCTTACTCTTATTTCTTTTAATTTTACCTTAAAATTTCTCCTTTCTTATGGTGTGGTATTATGTACAAGCCACCATAAATCCTTTTCAAAGAATGAAGCTACACCCATTCCCATCTGTTTCCCAAGTCCCAAAGAGGAAGGTGGAGCTTATTCTGCCTTATCCAGAGATTCTGTGCCCACAGCTCACCTCCCTGCTGCCTTGGGAAAACCGCTCATCACAGCTGCACTCTCAGCATCACATTGATAGAGAAGAGCTTTGGGGGTAGAGAGTATGTGTGTATAAACATTAAAAAAAAAATCACCACATAGAAAACCTAGCTTGTACTACATACACAACCAGGTACTGCATGTTAGAGTTGCTTCAGTTAAAGCACCCTCAATTCTGCTCCTTCTTCCAGGAAACATCAAAAAACAGAGTTTCTTCCCTTCATACCCTGTCCCATGCTGTTAAACCCCTAAGTGATAGGACTATGGTCCTGACATTCTTTGCATATCTCTTTCCCTTCCCACTGATTTCCCCAATGTTGTGCACGCAATTGCTCATATTTTTTAAGCATTTACTATATGCCAGGCACTGTTCTACCCAGTTAACATATAGTATTGCATTTAGCCACTTCAACAACATTAGGAAGTAGGTATTAATTATATCTCCATCTTATAGATCATAAAATTAAAGCACAAACATAGTTGGTAACTTGCGAAACTCAGCTACTTACAAATGTGAATTTGTAAGTATTTGAAGCCAGAGTATATACTCCTGAACACAAAGCAACCCTTCCTCCCACTAAACACACCACAGATGCCTAATCTGTTTATATTTGTTTACTGGCTTAATCAATTTTGATATAAGAATAGATGATTTTAGCAAGCAAGGTCATGAAAATGTGGGAAAGCTGTTGAAAGTCCAATTGCTCATGTAGAAAGGTGAGAATCCTTGACACTCAGACTTTTATCATATATTCAGGCACCAAGCAATGCTGCTCTGGAGTCAGCCTGCTCTGCAAACACTGCCCAAACTTGAATGATAGCAGTATCTTCCCACATGGCCTCACTGTCTCCAATCTCTCCCACTTCCAAACCACATTCTGTGCTTTCCAAATCAATCATATTAAGGGTTCTAGTATAGACTGGATCAAAATAACTTAGTAAAATTATTTATCTCAAATTTAGAACTCACTGAGAAAGGGACTGTATGTTATGCAGTTTTATGTCTGCTACATCGCATACCAAATAGCAGAGTCTTGATAAATGTTAAAATTAGTTAAGTGAGAGCTTTGTCAGGTTTGGCTACTTTTTTCACATACACTTGTATTGGTGCACTGTAGTCTCACCATCATAATGCAGTTCATCGTGATATTGACATACATGCACACAGCACTTGGTGGGCTTTCCCCTGGCTCCCTCCCCACTGCCTCTTCTTCCCCATGCATGATATTGAGATTGACATTGGCATTCTCACATATGTACGTAATGTCAAAATGAAAGTGTTTCCTTTATTTATTCTCACTCCCCGCCCAGACTACCTCCCTCTTGTATCTCAATTACTCCCTAGCTTCCAAATATGAGAGAAAATGCAACCTTTTACTTTCTGTGAATGGCTAATCTCACTTAACATAATGTTCTCCAGGTCCATCCATTTTCCTACAAATGACATAATTTTGTTCTTCTTTATTGCTGAGTAGAATTCCATTGTTTGTATATCCCATAATTTTGTAATCCATTCATATATTGATGGAAAATTTGGCTACTTTTTAATGCAAGAGGAAGATGGTCCTGACTGGCAGAACATTTTGAAGAGAGCAGGGGTAGACATATGCAAAATTATGCATATAAATATTTGTGGTTTTCCCTTTGCCTTTGTATCATTGAAATGTGTTCAGCTACAAGTAATAGAAAGCCTAACTATATAGCTCAAACCAATAGATTTCTCTTTTTTTAACATAGCAAGAACAAAGGTGCAATTGCCAAGATTAGTCCATTTTTCAAGTATATGCTGAGGACTCATGCTTTTTCTTTGCTGCCCCTTCACTGTGCTCAATGTGTTGGCTTTTCCTTTGCAGATTTCCATCTAATGTTTGAGCAATGGCTCTGTACATCCCACCCATTCCAGGACAGGAAAAAGGGGAAGGAGTACCACCATCCACCCCTTTTCCCAGGAAAGGAATACTTTACCAGAGCCCCTACAGCCATTCTGTCACTGTCGGCATTTTGTCATAGGGTCACCCATCCAAAAGGAGAGCTGGGGAAGAAAATTAGCTTTTTGAGCTTCCTAAGTGAAAGGAGACAAGAGGGAAGGGAATTGGAAATGGCTGTGGGTCAGACGATGAACAGTCCCTGCCACAGATTCTTTCCTTACCATCTTCTTTGCACCCTTTCCCCACCCTCACTGAGAGTATCATCTCCAAGATGTTCATATATATGTGCTTTTTCCACCATTTCTTACCGATCTAATATATCAAAGCCATTTCCAAGGAGAGAATCTGAAACTTATGGTATATTCTCAGTGACAATGACAACTCTTGCATTTAGATGCTAAAAGGAACCAAAGTCTTCAGATCAACACCATCATTATCTCTCACCATAGGCACTAGTGGCATTTTGAATAGAATAATTCTTTGTTCTGCTTGACTGCTCGTGCAGAATATTTATCATCATCATCCCTGTCCACTTCTCCAATTGATTGCAGTAATTTGACATTGTTTTCTCTCACTCCCAAATGCTCCATTAAAACAAAACAACAACAACAACAACAACAAACAAACAGAAACTCCCAGCTAAAAAACACTGAATGAAAGGAATGGAGCTCCAGGGTAAAACATCAGAAACCAAAGCTAGAGACTGAGCAAGAAATTAAGTTGGGGAAGACTGTGGAAAGGAAGGTTTGATGGGTCCACAAGACCTCAGAACCCTTGAAAAGGTATTGCCACCTGAGAAAGAAAAGCCTAAATAACTTTTCTTCACTGTCTGCTGTGAGCTCTAAAGAAGAAATCACCTGAGGTCCTTACCTGTCCAATCCATCAAAGACCACAAATGCAATCAGAACAGGCTAGGAAAGAAGGTTTGCCACTCAGTTTAGAGAATAGCCAAAGCAGCATTCATTCACACACACACACACACACACACACACACACACACACACCTGCACAGGCAAGCTTTTTTTTTTTTTTTTTTTTTTTTGCGGTACTGGGGATTGAACTCAGGGGCGCTCTACCTCCGAGCTATACCCTCAGCCCTATTTTTTATTCTTTATTTTGAAACCGAGTCTCACTGAGTTGCGGAGTGCCTCACTAGGTAGCTGAGGCTGGCCGCAAACCCGGATCCTCCAGTCTCAGCCTCCCGAATGCTGGGATTACAAACGTGCGCCACCACGCCCGGCTTAAGCAAGCTTTTTTAAAGAAACAACTGCACTACAATATCATCCACACACCATGCAGTTCACCCATTTAGTGACTTTACTTGCGTCAGGACCAAAAGGTTGGATGAGGTGGTTTCTGAGGGTGTTTGCAGTGCAAGGATTCTCTCACTTTCTGTGCTCTTCTGCACTTTCTGTTTCAGAGGGGATGGCAGATGATGAAGAGGCTTGCCCAGCCTGCAGTCAGTGCTGTGTACAGATATGCTTTACCTGCTCAACTACCCTGTCTGCCGTGTACATGGGCAACATGGAGCTGCTGAACAATGATCCTAACAATTATAAATAGTACTGTGCTCCAAAGAGCCCAGAGCCAGCATTACCTTACAGAAGTATTTATTTCATGCATTAAGTAGGTAGGGGTTAAGTATGCTTATCTTCACTTCACTGATAATGAAAATGAAAGGCATTGGTTTTAGGTGGCTTAGTCAAAGTCCCACCATTTATCACTGGGTTAACTGAGCTGAGATTTCCAGGGAGAGTTCTCTGTTTTTATCTTTTAAAAGAATAAACTTTAATGGCAGTTTTCTACAAAGTTGAAGAGCAAAAATTACAATAAAATACAATTCCTTTGTACAATATGCTTGATGTGCTCTTTCAAATTTGATCTTTTGTTACTAACAATGAAGATTTAGCACTTACATAGCGCTTTTAATCCACAAAGCACTTTTCAAATGTTAACTAATTAAACATCACAAGCACCCTGGGAATAAGAAAGAAAGTTATTATATTAGAATTATATGCTTTCCGTAACATGTATATTAACTATTTTGAGCTCCTAAGCTCCTCAGAATATTAGTAACATGGTTGAAGAAAATCTCATTTTCACTAATTAATTGTCTTCTTTACATAATGCAATCGAAAAGTGTTATTGGAAGTATTGATTAGTCTGAATTTTTCATTTAAATGAAATAATATAGGGCTCGAGCCTCTTAATATATTTTTGGTATGACATATTGTGATTCTAAAGCATAATAAAGTAAGATCATTAGTTGGATTGTTTTATTTTATTTTTATTTTTTATTTTTTTTCAGTACTGGGAATTGAACTCAGGGGCATTCTATCTCTGAGCTATACCCCCAGCCCTATTTTTTATTCTTTATTTTGAAACCGAGTCTCACAAGTTGCAGAGTGCCTCACTAGGTAGCTGAGGCTGGCCGTGAACCCAGATCCTCCAGTCTCAGCCTCCCGAATGCTGGGATTACAAGCGTGTGCCACCACACCCGGCTCAGTTGGATTGTTTTAAGTCAACCATTGAGAGAGGGTTAAAAAGTTATCAATAATAACAAAAATTACTAAAATTTTTCAGGCCTTACCTATGCCTATGTAAAAGTGTTTGCATTTATCAGTTCTTTTAGTCCTGGCAATAACCCTATCATGAAATACATATCTCTATTTCACAGATGAGGAAACTGTGAAAGAGAGCTTGGATACCTTGAATAGGGTTAGATAGCTGGTGAGGAGTTTAGGCTCCCTGGCACCAAAGTCCTTGCTCTTAAACCCTACAGTATAATACATTTCGGGGAGGGGGGGGGGTGTTGCTGGGAATTGAACCCAGGGGTATTCTACCTCCAAGCTATACTCCCAGTCGTTTTATTTTTTATTTGAAAACAAGGTCTCCGTAAGTTGCTAAGGGTGTCCCTAAGTTGCTTGAATATGTGATCCTCCTGTCTCAGTCTCCCAAGTATTAGGATTACAGGATATGCCACCATGCCTGACTCTTAATATTAAATTTGCAACTGAGGACAAATTCTTAAAAAGAAGACTGCAGAGCCGGGCGTGGTGGCACACGCTTGTAATCCCAGCATTCAGGAGGCTGAGACCAGAGGATCTGGGTTCAAGGCCAGCCTCAGCTACCTTGTGAAGCACTCCGAAACTTAGTGAGACTCGCTTTCAAAATAAGGAATAAAAAATAGGGCTGGGGGTATAGCTCAGAGGTAGAATGCCCCTGAGTTTAATCCCCAGTACCGCAAAAAAAAAAAAAAAAAAAAAAAAAAAAAAAAAAAAAAAAAAAAAAAAAAAAAAAAAAAAAAAAAAAAAAAAAAAAAAAAAAAAAAAAAGACTGCAAGTTAAAGGTCCATGGGCAGTTATTAGAATACACATAACCTCTGCAGGCACCTTATAAGTCTTAAATATACTTAATTGTGAATATGAAAAATGAGCTAAAGTTCTTGCACCATTTCAAATTTGTAAACAATAATAATAGATTTCATTTTTTAAAGATTATTTTAATGCTGGATAATTATTTTAAATGCACATATATTAAACGTGTTCTCTGACACTAACCACAGTTAATTTCTTTAATTTTTAATTTGTTAATTTGTCAGTTAATAACTTCTAAAACAACTGTTAAACTTAGCACTGCATGGAAAAATGCCATATGTAAATTCTTTTCTGTAGATATGTAAGGCGTGTGTGTGTGTGTGTGTGTGTGTGTGTGTGTGTGTGTTATAAAAACAAGTAGAATAAAACTCTCCTATCAGGAAGAAAATTTAACTAACCTTGGTCAACAATATGTTGTTTAAAATAGCATAGTAAGTTCAGTGGATATTTGACAAGCTTTCTCTACACACATAGTATCTATTGAGCTACTATGAATCTTTGGCAAGGAAAAAGAAATCATCTTTTAAAATGTGTCTAGCATCCTATCTGTATTTGGATATATTGCTACAAATATCATGATAGAAAAAGAAATGCTCATTTACTGTGATTTAATGTGCCAAGATACATAACTTAATATCTAGGTTGAATCAAAATATAATGTCATCGTGTTATAAGTTATCTCATTTCATTGTGAATTAGATTTATACTTCAGTTCAAATAGTGACCTTGAGTATCCTTTTTAATAAAATTCAGAAAAAACCTAAATGATAACTGTGAATTTTACCTGTAACAGAGACTCTATTGTATCATCGATGTTTTAAAAGTCATCTTTGAGAAACCTGTGAAATTTCACCTCCTTATTGAACAAACTCAGAGCGAATTCCCTGGGCTCTTTTCTACTTGTCTCCCTTCTCTCCCTCAATGCCTCCTCCACCCCAGTAAGAGTTGCGGCCCAATGAAGTCATGCATAGTCAAAGACATTAGAGAATAACTCAAATGTTTAAATGAGCTCTTGCTATTATGTCACTTACTGGGAAAACACATATGCATTATACTATTTTGTTACTCCCCCTGGCCACCCAAATTAACAATTCCATCACTTTTGTTGCATCCCTGGGGTGTAAAGGTACTCTCATGACAGTTAGAAACAACACAATTGGACATAGGGTTTACAAATCAATCATGACAATAATAATTTGAAATTCTTAGATTAATGTCAGCTTTAATAGCACTCCACTTTAAATAATTCGTTTACTTTGCTTTGTCACACAAAAAAATTTTAAAGGCATACATCAATTGCTTTGGCTAAAATTTCAAGTACTATATTAAATAGTACTAAAACTTAGCAGTGATTAGATTGTGCATGGAAAACAAATGACACATTTTACACTTACCTTCAAGAGGAGGAGAAGGCTTTTCTTTCACTTTCCCTTTGTTTCCTAACTATAATTTCAGGAATGAGAAACCTTGAACCAAACACATGTGCTACCTAGGGCCAGTGGAGATAACGCCACTCATAGGCACTTATAAATCTTCAGCAAAACTCTCTAATTTAAGATATGGAGCCTAACCATCAAATAAATCTTCCAATTTAGGAGTCAATCATTTTGATAAAAGCACCAAATTTGGTGATGTTAAAAGAAAGTTACAATAAAAAGAGGGAAATGTGACAAAACAGCAGGGCACACTATATTCTAACTTGTCTCACTAGGGAATTAATGTGCTGTAATGTTTGATCACAATCTAGTTGTTAAGTGAAATGATTGTGTGACAAATGAGCCTAACATAAGTGTCACAAGGACTGTCTAGATAGTGAGGAGGTGTTTCATGACTAAGGACAGCAGCTTTTTTTAACAGCTCCATGGTAGGAAGGAATATGTTTAATAATGTTTATTACTTGGGGGAAAACAGTCCAAACAATGCTTATGTTCATAAAAGAAGTTATCAATACCAATTTCAATATTACATATGGAGAGGGGGAAGGATTAGGGTAGGATCTGGAGGGAAACACACCAAGTGCTGTGTGCATGTATGTTTCCATCACTGAACCTCATGTATGATTACAATGCACCAATAATATATATGTATACCTATAATATTTTCCTATAAATAATATTGTCCTATGTGAGTCTATATAGTTGAGATTGTACTAACTATATAATTATATAATATGAATATATATATATATATATATATATATATATATAGAGAGAGAGAGAGAGAGAGAGAGAAAGAGAATATTTATGTTTCCATTCTGCTTTTTTCATCTTGCATACAACAATGCATTTTCTTAAAAAAGAATTTTAAAACTGTTGATACAGGGATCCCAGACAAAAGGAATAGTAAAAATTGGGCAGCCAGTTCAACATGCCACAGTGCTGAAACAGGACTTTCATTGATTGCTTGAGCTGCAGGCATATAAATACAGGTGTGGCATGTAGGTACATTAGTCTTTATGTTGCAGGTGACAGAAACCCCCTAGTCAAACCACCTTAAAATAAATGTATTAGGCTTAAGTTAATTATTTCAGGAAAGGCTGAATTTAGCAGCTTCTTTGATTTTACCAATGAGCCAGCTTATCTCTATTTTCCACATTTTACTACCCTCCCCCATGCTGAGTTTGTCCTATAGTCCTATGTATTTGCCACTATTGACCCC
>PVLC010016263.1:0-35778 GCA_004027655.1 Graphiurus murinus
TCGTGGAACTATGGTTAGAGGGCTTTCAACCTACATATTCCCTTGGACTTTCTGCCCTAAATAACAGAAGAAACAGTTCCTCTTCTTAAGGCTTGTAAGTGACAAGGCGCATGCTAGGAGATTAATCAATATTTACTTAGGAATTAATTAAGCTATAACAATTAACAACCAGTAAGCCCTCACTACATGCAGAATGGCTTACAAAGACTATCACATTGGCCCCATCACACACCCAGCTGTTACTGTTATCCCAATATAGCATGTCCCTATTTAACAAACTGTACCATAGGGATGGTTAAGTCACTTGCTCAAGGTCACATGAATGAGGACTGGAAGGTTTGGATTCAAACCCACTTAGACTCTAGAGCCCATGATCTTAATCATATTCAGAAGGATGAATGGTAAATACATCCAGCCACACTCTCCTATACTTGGATTCCCACTTCCAGGAAGAGGTAGACGCTTCCCCCACCCTCAGAGATCGCCTCAGTTGAGTGTAGAAATCCCTTGTGAAGAAGTACACACATTTGCTCTGCTCATCCCAGGTCCAGAACAGGTATCACAGTCAAGACTGGCCTGCCCCTTTGGTTTCTCCATGAGAAATGAACAGATCATTGTCTACTCTACACACACTCAAAAGCAAACACCTGTATACTTCCAGGAATCATCCCAAATCTTACAGTGCTTTGTTGTTTTAGTTTGTGAATGAGTCTGAATACAAAGTATTGAATTCCAATGAGCTCCTACTGTAGGAGGTCTCTGACCTCTACCACCCACTCTCCCTCAGTAAAACAGTCCTGGCACCATCCTAGCAACATGCCCAGGGTAAAAGTGAATGGGCCCTGCAGAAGCCCTCGACAGGCAGGTAACCAGGTCCTGAAGGCCTGGGCAGGTTCTCTCCCTCAGCCATTTGGAAATTTCTCCTGGGAATCAGTCTCTTACTCCTCTCTGTTGCACTAAAGGCTGCTTACTCATCTCTTTCCCTGCCCCCCTTTGCCCATCTTTCCACTCTATTCTCATTTATTTTATTTTATTTTTTGCAACCCAAGGGTCAGACTAGTAAGAGGTTTTATTTGTTTGTTTGGTTGGTTGGTTGGCTGGTTGGTTTTACTGTGTGTGTGTGTGTGTGTGTGTGTGTGTGTGTGTGTGTGTATGTGTGTGTGTGTGTGGTGTTATTGTTAGTTTGTTTTGTACTGGGAATTGAACTTAGGGGCATACTACCTCTAAGCTACACCTCTAGCACTTTTTTTTTTTTAAACAAGGTCTCACTAAGTCTCACTAAGGATCTTGCTAAGTTGCTGAGGGTCTCACTAAGTTGCTGAAGCTGGCCTTGACCCTGTGATCCTCCTATATCAGCCTCCCAAATACTGGGATTACAACTGTGTGCCACCACACCCAGCTCATTAAGAGGTTTCGTACTTTTGTCATACAACAATTATTCAAAATGTCTGCAAGATCATTTTAATTGCTTTATGGAATAAGTTATTCCACATCCTTTTCAGATCCTTAATCACAGGATAACCTATAAGCTATTTTCAAATAAAAAGCAAAATGCAAACTGCCAGGACTGTGGCCCTTATAGACTTGTGTGTTTCCATTTGGTCTAGTGGGAAACGTTCTAGGCTACAGGTTCAAATGCTGTTTCTCCCTCCCACCAGGCAAATAACATTAGGCCATGCTCTTAACCTTTCTAGGCCTCGGTTCCTACCAGTAAAATAAGTATAAAGCACACTTCACAGAGTGATGTTATTTCGACTGTGGCGATCTAACATCTAACGTGCAATGCTCAGAGGAAGAAGGGTTTTATTTGCTTACAGATCTGGAGAGGTTCAGAGGTCATAGTCCACTTTGGGGCTGACTTCTGCCATAGCTCACTTCCCCAGGGCATCCTGGCAGGCAGCAGAGAGAGCAAGGGGAGGGAGTAAGGGATATACATAGTCCCCAAGGCTGCACCCCCAGGCACCTCCTCCAGCCATGCCCTGCCTTCAAACATAGCTGCCTTCAACCCTGCTTTATCTAACACATGAGGTCTGGGGAATGTTTTAATTCAAAACCATAGCCAGATATAGTGGCACATACCTGTAATCTCAGGACTTGGGAGGCTGAGACAGGAAGATCACAGGTTCAAGGCCAGCCTCTGCCACTTTGTGAGACCCTCAGCAACTTAGTGAGATCTTGTTTCAAAATAAAAAATAAAAATGGCTGGGGATGTAGCTTGGGGGTAGAATGCTCCTGGCTTCAATCCCAAGTACCGTAAATAAATAAATAATCCAAACCATAACAGAAGCCAAGGACTAAATGGGATTAAAAAGAAAATCTCTAGAAGGCGCCTTCCACACTGCCACATGGGGCTACTAGTGTTCATGAATTCTTTGTCTTTTAAAATCCCATCGAATTTGGAAGGTTTAGTAGCCCTTCCAAAGTTCTGAAGGTTTTGTTTAATTTATAAGAAAGTTTTGTTTTAACATACTCCCACTTTAGGTAAATTGTAGTGGTTATCTGCAAGGTAATTGGTAAGATTTGAATAATTTTCTAAAGTCTTTTAGAAATTATATTAGGTTTTTGTATATTTTGATTAATTGATAGAAGAAAAATGAAGTACATTCTTTTGATTACTGAAGAAAAGAATTTTAAAAAAATTGCCGATTTCCATTTTTTCCAGGATATCCATTTTTATGGGATGACTCTAGTTCTGAGTCAGGCTGTAAAGGAGACTGAATTCAAGTCCCAACTCCCCTAGAGAGCTAGTCTGCAATCTTGAATCTCAATCAAGAGGCCATTGGAAATCAGAGCTGTTTGTGTCTGGTTAGAATGATCTTTAACTTATTTATTAAATTGTCTGCTCATTATTTTTCTCTTTTAATCTATTATTCACCATCATCCCTCTGAATCTCCTCATTTCCCCAAAATTCTCATCCACCATTCCCACCAAACTACAAAGTAACATAAAGGGACGTGTGAGCACAAAGATGCCTAAAGGTTCCTTTCCATTCTACACAGTCACAAGTACAAGAGATTCCACTATCGGCAGCTTGGGGTTCGTTGGGTTCAAAGTTCCATGAGTGCAGAGACAATATCAGCTTCTAATGCTACTAAACATACAGGGAGTGTTTAGCACAGTGCTGGACACACAGTAGGTATTCAATAAAAGTCTGTTGAATGGATTAAATACCTTTAGGTTTCTCGTCATGATTTAATAATTCAAATACCATCTATTTCTTTAACTGACTCAGTCAAAGAATTTAAATGCCCTTATATGTCAAACCCATGCTAGCCTCCACCCCATAATGCATTATCAGCTATAACTAGCTTTGCTTTTCTGGAAGCAGATTTCTTTTGTAGGGAGGGCCAAAATGTGTGTGTGTGGGGGGGGGGGATACAAGGCATATTGGGAGGAAGAAGGGGGAAAATCAATAATAATACTAGTTTTTATTTGCTGAGTCCTAACTAGATGCAAATATATCTCACTTAACCTTCATATCAGCACTATGAGATTATTTCTGTTTGACAGACCAGGGAACTGAGGCTTGTAGACCTTGAGGAACTTCCCTGAGGCTGAGTGCTAAAACAGTTTTTCTACTTCAGAGCCTAGTCTCTGGTCACGATACTTCTGGTCTTTACTTCTCCCAAGGGTCAGGGAGTCCCTGGAGGAGGTGAGGTGGGGGTAGAAACAGAGAGGAGTCACAAGACAAGAACTTCAGTAGGGCATGGTGGTGATGCTTTTAGTTCCAGGACTTGGGAGACTGAGACAGGAGGATTGCAGGTTTGAGATCAGCCTCAGCAGCTTAGCAAGGCCCATAGTTACTTAGTGAGACCCTGTTTCAAAATAAAAAATAAAATAGGGCTGGGGATATAACTCAGAGGTAGAATGTCCCTGGGTTCAATCCCCAGTACACACACACACACACACACACACACACACACACACACACACATGCACGCACTCACGCACACACACACGCACGCACACAAACTTCATCTACTTTAGAACATTGTTTAGAGTGGGCTCTGTTTAGACCAATAGGAAATGAATTATTCAATTTTACTCTTTCTAACTAATAGTCATTTGGGATCAACTCAGGATATTAGACATGTTCACTCTTGGAGGCTTGTAGCTAAATGCTGTACTTTGTGCAGTAAATACTATGGTCTCAAGCTTTACAACTTTAACAAATATATATTAGCCATAACATGAGAATCATGTGTCCCATACATTTATGGTAAACTCAGTTGTTTTCTTCAGCTCTTCCCAGTCTTCTGAGAAATCCATGGGAATGTTCTAGAAAGTCACAAGTATAAAGGGCAGCAGGTACAAGGTGAAGCATGCTTTCTACATCCATGCCAAATCTTCCAACCTGGTAAGGCAACGTCTGCACTGGGAAGTGGACCCAGAAGCAGAGAGGCCTGCCTTTCTACACAGTGACAGGGAGGCACATCGGGAACCTCTGATGAACAGTGGAACAGGTCCCTGAAGTTGGTTTTCATAAGAGTTTGAGTCGGAAGAAACAGGAGGGGTGGGCTCTTGGAGGAAGGAGAATGTGGGGAATAATGTGGTGTGTGTTGTGGGTTCTAGTTCCTCACCCCAGTCGCAGAGACTCCTGTCTGAGCCCTGTGGAGAAAGGCAGAAACTGAGGAGCTTTTCTGAGGAACTCTGTGAGGCAGGAGGCACAAGCCGCACTGGTCGGGGCCCTAAGACCAAGAGCTCTAGCCAGGCAGGAAGAGGAAGTGCTCTCCCAATGTGGGATTGGACACAGCAACGTTCTCACCTTGAGGGTGTTGGGGGAAGCCACCCTGCCCTGGCACCTTGAGGACTGGCAGCTTGAACAGACCTGTCTCAGTCAACATTGTCACTGATGTAATCCAAAACACCTGACAACCACACAACTTAGAGGAAGGAAGATTTATTTGTTCACCGTTTCAGAGATTTCAGAGGTTTAGTCCACGTCAGGTCAGGTCTGCAGAATTCAGGCTATGGCGGTAGAAAGCAAAGAGAGAAAAAAAAGCAAGGCCCTGCTCTCACATCATGGAGGCTGGAAGCAAGAGAGACAGCAAGGGGTAGAGGGACCATATATAACCCCCAAGGCCAGGGACCTCTCCTCAGCAACCAAGCCTCATATCCAACATGGCTCCCTTGTTTCCATGAGGTATGGAGGAAATTCTAAACTCAAACCATAACAGACATTGACTGCTCTCCATCCCAGGTGCAGCACCCACCATGGGCTGTGGCTCGGTGGTCCCATTCAATTCAATACTTTTTTTCTTTTTTTTTTTTTTAGTATAGTTTAATTGTAATCACACATCATAGTGAAGTTCAGAGTGATAAGAGACATACGTGCACATGGTACTTGGTGAGTTTCCCCACTGGCCCAACCCACTCTCTCCTCTTTCCCATACAGGATACTGAGACTGGCATTGATAATTTCATATATTTAACGTAACATCAATGGAAGTGTTTCCTTCATCAAGTCTCCTATTCAATGCTTTCATATGTCTGATATCAACAGAGAAGCTGTAGCAAAACTCTGTGAGGACCTTGGAGTGAGTTCCCTCTAGCTCCTTACAAGGACTTCTGTGCATAAATAGATCAAATTCCAAAGCAGCTGCAAATCCTGTTTTTGGAGGTAGTTAATTCAATCATTCAGTTAGAGGCCCTGAATGGTTACTCAAAATGTGACCCTTAAAGACTTGCTCTGTCAGGGAAATGGAACTTTATGCTACCAAGAGTGAAACTTAAAAATCCCAGATGGAAAATGACTTGGACTCTCTCGCATCTTTCTCCCTTTCTTATCAGCTCTTGCCTCTTTCTCCCATCCCAGCCTTTCACCCTTTCTGGTTCCTGGCTATCCATACCCTGATGATGGATGCACTGGATTTCTCCTGGTCTGACCTTTCTCATCCTTCAACACTGCTTGCTATGGACCAGCCCACCCCACCTCAGGGTAGACCCATTGAAGAGCTCATCCCCCACCCAGCTTTACTCTGCCTCTCCCAAGTGGAGTCAAACATATTGAGAAAAGTTCTTTGCACGTTGAGGTTTAGTAAAAGCAGACAGTGAGTAATTGAGACGCTCCACACAAATAAATTTTTTTTAAAAAGAAAGAAAATAGGCATCTGTAGTTTACATGACACATGCTTCTGGGTTAAAGGACAGTGTATTACAAACATAAATGACACTTTTAGAGCAGCATATTGTATATATTATAATTCCTAACATTTTAAAACAATGTTAGAGGTCCCCTAAAAAGGGAAAAGACCATCTGTGGGCTTATGACATGAAACAGATGGAACAGCATCTAAGAAGGGCTTAAGCGTTTCTCTTGCCGATACTGTCATCAACTCAATCATCACTGGAAGAGTCTAAGAAGAGAAGGGTATTTTCAAATGCTGAGATGACACAGTAAGCAGAAGGTACCACAGAAATGATGGGGTCCATCAGAATTCATTCTAATGATGAGCATGCACCTAGCATGTATCTCCTGGGGCCTCAAATGTACCTCTACATCCTACTCAGAGCACAGTGGCTGTGAAAGCCAAGCTTTTGTCTTCCTAGTTGCTCCCTGATGTCATGGTTTCTGTTATTGTCCAGGACAAGATTGCTTTGAAATTTCTGCATTGTCTTCAAATGAAAGAATCAATTAAAGTAAACAAATAATCTCACACCTTTTATCAGAAAAGACTTCCGTTCTATAAAGGTAGACAGTGGTCCTGTCCTAAAAAGAACAGTTACCAATTGTAGCCTGAGCCCCAGAGAAGATTCTTGAGGCACTTTGGTATCTGCATTTTCATATACTCCACAGTGATTGTTACGCACAGTGAAATTCGAGAACTGCCCCAGAATATTCTCATTCACTATAAAAATAGGATAAAATGTTTCACTGTGATATTACACTCCTCGTGTATTCTTGGAGGTTGGAAGAAATAAGTCAGGATACTTGTTTTGTTGGTGGGGTTTGGTTTGGTTTTGTTTTATAAAAAGGAGTGCAAGGCAAATAATTCAAGAGGAAGTCATACATGATAAAGATCTAAAGAAATGAACTATCCATTTCCTCTAGTGGGAGATTAATGCGCTAGGATTTACACATTTTTACAACCTAGTTTAAACCTGTCCTATGGCGTCATCCAATTAGAATCTGTGAAGGAAGGATTATTTTGTTGGGAAATCAAAGCAAAACGGCTCCCAAAATATCATATGTCCTTTCCCACAACCATAACGAACAAAAAACTATTTAGGCAAATTCACCCAATGGACATTGTCTATTCCAACATATTTTCAGCAAAGCCTCTTTGGACTAAATCATCTCACAGCAGCAGTTTGAAATGGAATGCTCAAACATTGGAACAGCTGCTCTATAAGTAAAATATCTTCTGACATCTCATAACCAACCAGCTATTCAGGCTGTCTTATCAGTGTGTCACACAAGTGTTCAAAGTCCTATAAAACTATTGAGAATTTACTAAAACCCAACAAACAGGAATGGATACTATTCCAAAAGATGGTTCACATCAGATAAGAAAGCAATTCCCAACATCCTTTGCTCAGGTTTGCAAACTAAATGAACTCTTTAAAAATTTTTTTCAACTCTGGGCTACAGCTAGTCTCAGAAGTCACTTGAAGCTTTCTTGATGACCTGTCCTGTCTCTGAGTTCTTGGAGCCTATTAAACCAGAGATCTCCTATACCAAAAGATCTCACCAGCCTACTACAAGTCCAAAAGACATAGATTATTCTCTTAGGAGGCTCCTGGAAAGATATATGATTACTCAGGCAACTCAGTCTAGCTATGAGTCTCCCTGGGAAAAGGATCCTGAAGGTACAGACCATCGATCAAGTCAGATTTAGTCCCTTCTTTTCTGTCTTTTGAAATAACTATAACCTAATGCAGAAATCCTCAGCAAGGGGTCCACAAACAAGTTTCAACTATTTTCATAAAATATGTGAGGGTGTGTGTAAGTACTTCATATCTAAATGTTTATATTCTTTTTCCGAAGAAGATTTTTCTATAGCTTTCTACAGTTTCTCAAAAGGGTCCATGATATTCAAGAGTCTGGCCTTCTTATCTAAAGGGTGAATGTGATAGAGTTAGACTCTACCCCTTGTACTAACTGGATTACTTTATACTTCAGGAATTCACATCTTTGTGTCATATGTACTACCCATGAGAAAAAAATAAGTTTGCCTTCTGTATCAGTAGGGCTTTGGCTTTGCCTGCCGGTAACAGAAACCTTGTCACAGTGGCCTAAACAAATTAGGAATTTATTTTTTCTTGCACAAGAAATCTGGGAAAAGAGCAAACCGGAGTCTTTATGCAGCCACCAACATGTCATCAGAGATCTGGGCTCCCCTGCCTCTCCATTCTGCCATTCTGAGCACTCAGCTTTGTATCTCACAATGACAAAGGAGCAGCCATCTGTTCATGTTTATTTTAAGGAACTTCCATACATGTTCCATGACTTCATTTTACTTTACAGTCTATTGGCTAGAACTTAGTAGAAAGGGAGAATAAGAAATAAAAGGTTTAAGCCAGGCATGGTGGCCCATGCCTGTGATCCCAGTACTTGGGAGGCTGAGACTAGAGGATTGCAGGTTTGAGGGCAACCTCAGCATCTTAGCAAGGTCCTCGGGAACCTAGTGAGACCCTGTTTCAAAATAAAATAGGGTTGAAAGTGTAGTTATGATGCTGCTGGGTTCAATCCCCAGCACAAAGGACAGAGGAAGGAAGGAAGGAAGGAAGGAAGGAAGGAAGGAAGGAAGGAAGGAAGGAAGGAAGGAAGGAAGGAAGGGAAAGAAGGAGTTTAGATTGGAGACTTACCTTCCCAATCCTACCAGCTAAGAAATCACCTTTTTGTTACTAAAGAAGGAAAAAACATCTTCAGTAGGCAACTACAAGGCTGCTGTGTCTTTTTCTGAAAACAGTTGCCCATGAAGTTATTTTTTGCTTAGGGCTCCTTGGGTATCCTACCTGCCACCATATACCACTGAGTAGAAAAAGGATGACCTGCCTCCTCCTTTCTCTGTCCTTGAAAGAAAATGAGTAAAGAGCCTGTCTCTGTCATTAAAGAATTCCTTTGCTTTTCTTCACGTGCCATGGCTACACACATCCGCCCTTCCTTGGACTTTCCCCTGAGACTTTCTTGTGATCTGAGCTCATTTGTCCAAGCCCAGTTTGGGCCTCAGCTCATGACCTGGGGTGGGAATACTAGGCTCTGTATGTTCCTCTGCATTCAGCCTCCCTTACTATGATTTACACGGTGGACCAGATGGGCTGCTTTCCTGTCTTGTAAGAAAAAAACACTCAGAACCCCATTTATCTTTCTTTCCTTTAAAGGACTCTGATTTATTACCTGAGTGAGTTCTCAGGGTGACATCAGTCAGTTCACAGGAGCAGGGCACATGTGTTGCCCCAGGGTCAGGTCAGATCTGAGGGTCCTAAGGCCAAATATTGCTGTGTCATTGAACTAATCTCTTCTGCTCTCTAAACCACTGTTTTTCCATAAGTGAAACAGCAGAAACCAAATCTACTCCACACATGAACTGATGAAGCTCTTGCATTCGAAAGGGAGCACTTTCTCCTTGTAGTTGAGTCCTTGGGACTCCTTCAGCATCCCCACTGGAGTGCAGGCAGCTGGGATATTTTCCCAGCAGAGTTTCACTTCTAGACTCCGGAAGATAGGAGGGCTTCAGGTCCCATGGGAAGAGGCCAGGCCCCAGTCCACTGGGTAGAAGACAGGCTGTGTTCTGACCTCCACGGATGCGCTAATCCTGTCCTTCCAGCCAAGAAGCTGATGGCTGCAGGCTGAGTCTGGAGCTGCATGAGAGGTGCAGTCAGGGGAGGAAATGGTACCCCTGGGGATGGATGTGATCATCCTCAGGACAAACCGGGAAGGGCTTTCATCCAGAATGGTTTTTGTATTTCGTTTTCTGCCTTGAGAACTCTATGTATAAGGGTCACAAATGCTGCATGGAAGGGGATTCTTTAAAAACAATTAAACTGAAAGTCCCTGGATGCTGCTCCGCTCTGCCTGCCAGAGAACACAAGCCCTGCCTGACTTCCTGTGAAGCTAGTCAGGGCAGAACATCTTTCCTCCGGATCCTCTTCTCAGCGGCAGCCACAGCAGTAAATCTTCAGAGAGGCCTCATTAGGCAAGTTCCTTTTCTGAGCCCCCTCCACCCTCCAGGCCTCTCAACCACTGCTGCCATTCTAGCATGTTATTATTTTTTCCTTCTAAGCTTGCATTTTCTTTGCAGCCAGCACCCAGGCCTCCCCACGAGGCTCTGGCTTTCCTTAACGGACCCTTCAGCTGGACTCTTTCCAAAGGGTGTGTTCGTGCAATCAAAAACTTCCCCTTTTCTTTTATCATATCACTGAACAGATATGATAAGACCCTGAAATGAGAGGGAGGGAAGAGAGGAAGGAGGGAACTAGGGAGGGAGACTTCTGGCTGAGCTGCTAGGGAGTGGGGGCAGGTGCAGGAGGCACAGGAAGAAGGCAGAGGAAGTCGTCACCTTTCAGACCTTTACATGGCCTTTCAGACCATGTAAGTCCACCACACACAGAGCAAGGGATATCTGGTGTGGCCTCTCCCCAGCCCTTCCCAGCCCCTTCTCAGGAAGCTGCACGGTGTCCAAACCAAACTGAGCGTGACTCTCCACACCTTGAACGGAGCAAATCGAACCCATCAGACATGAGATACAGTGAGACAGGGACAGCAGGACATTAAATAGTTAATTTTTAGCAAACCCCAATTGCATTTCCATCCTGTGCAAGCAGTTCAGCTGCTGTTGTAGGTCACCAAGAGACAAGGCATTATTTCTACCGTTTGTGGAAAACATTAGCCTGCTGTAATAAAGTCAATGGTATTTCCTTCCTTACTGAAACATGACTTCAGTAAATCCCCGCTTAAATTTTTCCCCCTTTCTAAACATTTTCTCTCCATCTGCACGATAAGTCAATAAAAGAAATTAAAAGTTAAAATGCCTAATGAAATTTTATCAGGCATGAAATGGCATTTAAACCAGAGTTGCCACCCGGGCTTAGATGGGTGAAAACTGACCCAAAGTGAAGGGATTATAAAAAGCCGGGGGAGGGGAACAGCAAATTTCAGTGGCCTTTATGTCTTGCAGCCACTGGGGGGGGAAAATTCATTCCAAAGAGGCATTCCATGAAACCAAGACTCTCTGAGCAGTTGGGATTTTTACAGGAGGTACATCATTTCTGTAAACGTCCACGTTCTTTTAGGTCACCATTCTTTTTTTCTTCATTCACTTCTTTGCACTGACATATTGCTTATGCTTATGCTTATTTTGAAAACAGTCTTCATCTGTATATCTCTGTCATCATCCCAGGGACGGCAGCAGGAAGAAAGCCCACGAACTTTTTAAGAAGCAGCAACAGATGGGAAGAGCAGGAACCTAATCCTTCATCTCTCTTAGAGAAGGTCTTCAGATGTTCCATGCAGGTCCAGAAAGACTTTTAAATAAATGAGCATGGAAAGAGAAAAAAAAAAAAAGCTTTCTTTCATGTATAAATTTTTTTATTTTAATATCACTGCACCATCCTTGGGTCATGATCGACATCTCATTTTCATTGAAGCCTGAAAAGAAAAGGAGCCATTCAATCAGTGTGTGGATATTTTGCAACCTTCCCTATTTAAAACACTAAAATTGATTAAAAGCAAACCCCAGAATCCACCCTCACACAGGATATCACTAAACTCAAGGGGAATTATGTCTAAGAAGGAACAGCAGAGTCAGACACTCTGATTGGAAAGCATATTCAGATCTTCCAAGAAACTCCCTAAGTTTGTAACCAGAGGAGTGTGTTTCAAAGCAGTGGCCTTTCTGATTGCCTGGCTTAGGAAGAAGTGGTCATCCATCCTTCAGAACAAGGAGAGGGACTCTGCCATATATCTCTAGTGCACAGGTTTGTTTCCTGCATTTCCATGGTCAACTGAGATCTAAAAATATTAAATGGAAAATTCCCAAAATAGACACTTCATAAGTTTTTTTAAAAAAACTTTCATTATACTATATTATTATAATTGTTCCATTTTATTATTAGTTATTTCATTAATCTCTTCTTGCACCTAATTTATAATTTTGACTTTATCAAAGGTATGTATTTAAGTTGGATGTGGTGGCACATGCCTATAATCCCAGTACTTGGGAAGTTGAGACTGGAAGATCGCAGGTTCAAGGCCAGCCACAGCAACTTAACTCAGCTACTTAGTGAGACCCTGTTTCAAAATAAAAAATAAACACAGCTGAGGGCGTAGCTCAGAGGCAGAACACCCCTGAGATCCATCCCCAGTACCACAAAAGCAAAAAAGTTTTTTTTTTTTTTTTTTTTTTTTTAGCGGTACTGGGGATGGAACTCAGGGGCATTCTACCTCCAAGCTATACCCCCAGCCCTATTTTTTATTCTTTATTTTGAAACCGAGTCTCACTAAGTTGCAGAGTGCCTCACTAGGTAGCTGAGGCTGGCCGCGAACCCAGATCCTCCAGTCTCAGCCTCCTGAATGATGGGATTACAAACATGCGCCACCACTCCCGGCTTGCAAAAAAGATATTTATGTATAAGAAAAACACAGTATATCTGGGGTTCAGATAGCCACTGGGGGGGGTGTTGGAACACATCTCCTGAGGATAAAGGCAGACTACTTTACTGGATTTTGTTCCTATCTAATGGCTCTGAAAAACAGCAGGGAATGGTGGTTTTCTCACACTATGTTTCAGCTGCTCATCAAAAAGCCAGCTGTGGAGTGTAGAGCCCAACCACTGTGGAAGCCAGTCCTTGCCTCCATCCAGCGATAGGACATTAGGGAGGCAGGAAAGTACTTAGTAATGCAGGAAGCACAGCAGCACTGTGATCATAACCAGATCTTACCAGTGCCCACCTGACCTGGCAATATGAAAACCCTTACTCTTTCTCCTTCTCCTTCTCCTTCTCCTTCTCCTTCTTCTCCTTCTTCTTCTTGCACTGGGGATTGAACCCAGGGAACATTCTACCTCTGAGCTACACCCCAACCCTATTTTATTTTTTATTTTGAAATAGGTGTCACTAAGTTGTGGAGGACCTCACTAAGTTTCTCAGGCTGGCCTTGAACCTGTGATCCCCCTGTCTCAGCCTCACAAGTACTAGGATCACAGATGTGCATCACCACATCCAGCTTCCCAGGCTTCTTTGAATCAATAAAGAAAGCTGGGTCTACAAGTCTTGGAAAAGGCCATGCTCCCTTGTATTGAACAATTCTAACTTTCTGTAACAAAACAATCTGCACTAATTGTTTCAAACTTTAATCTCGTCCTAACCTAACCCAACCCCAGAAATCCTAGAATGTTAGTCTATGACACTCAAACACACAAAATGCCTCCCGCAAAGTATTTGTTGATAATATTTAAGGGGACAGTTGACTTGAGAGAAAATATTTGCAGCAGGTAGACACAGTTCGAGGAAAGGGGAAGAAGCATTTGAGATTTTTTTTTTTTTTTTTTTGCAGTACTGGGGATTAAACTCAGGGGCATTCTACCTCCAAGCTATACCCCCAGCCCTATTTTTTTTTTATTCTTTATTTTGAAACAGGGTCTCACTAAGTTGCGGAGGGTCTCACTAAGCAGCTGAGGCTGGCCATGAACCCAGATCCTCCGGTCTCAGCCTCCCAAATGCTGGGATTACAAGTGTGAGCTACCATGCCCAGCTGCATTTGAGATTTACAGATACACACAAGTCTCCCATGTTTAACAGCCTGTCCACCAAACCCCAGCAAACCTATTGCCTATCTGCACCAGAGCAGACGTGCAGAATGCCAGTACAGTTGTTGGCTGCTGTGTGACTAAAGGAGGAATTCATAGCCAGTCATAGTGGTACACACCTATAATCCCAGTACTGGAGAGGCTGAGACAGGAGGATTGCAGGTTCAAGGCCAACCTCAATCACTTAGTGAGACACTTTCAAAATAAAAAATAAAAAGGGCTGGGGATGTAGCTCAGATGTAGAATGCCCCTGGATTCAATTCCCAGTAACACCAAAAAATAAAAGGAGGGATTCATGACTTAAAGTGAAATTTAAGAGGCAAACAGAGAAGCTGGGCATAGGGAAATTCAGACTTAGAGAACTGTCTTTTGGGCAGATGCATCATTAAACAATAAGGCAACATGGTAGAGTCAGAAATCAAGCTGATAAATGGTGAAAAGGAAAGGATAATGCATGTCACAGGTAGAACCCTCACTAGAAATGGCCAGGCAAAGCCAGGACATATACACCAGAGTCTTATGGAATATGGGGGCCTTCTTTATGAAAAATTTTTAAAAATAGCAGATACAAAATTACGTAGAGATGTCAAGATTTATTTGAAAGCGGCCCATGCAAGTGAAGGGTTTACGCTTCATTCACTTTCCAATCCATCTGCAGTACTTTCTCCTGCAGAAGGAATGCTGCACAAACATGGTTTGGGTCAATCGTGCAATGCTCAGATTAAAAGAAGGACTATAACTCTGCAGTCAGAAAAAATCCTGTTTTAGTTTTGCAAAAGATTCATGTTATGCTCACATTTCCTTACATAAGGTTCACTCTTCATCATGTCTCTCCAACTGACAGGTGGATACTTAATCTTGGATTTGAGCCCCCATAGATACACAACCTTGGGATTATCTCAATTAGAAAGGCACATAGATTTTGCCTTCAGAGAGCTAGATCAGATCTCCTGAGCATACAAAGAGTTAGAGGTTTTGCATAGGAGTCTTTCATGAGATTTTCTGTATTATTTTGTGTCCTCTCTGCTTCTGACCTTTACACTGGGAATTATAAGTGTTCACTTGCTATAGGTACAACCTACTGTCAATGATAAATCAAAGTTAGTTGATTCAAAACCAAAGTTAACATCAAGATCTAAACTAGTTTTTTTAAGCATCAAAGCACCTTAGTATGATTTAAAAGAGAATATACATATAAGAACTGATCTAATAATCACTAAAAGGAGAAATGTTACATACAGTGTTAGAAATGCATTTCATGGAAGCTGACTCCCAAGATCATAAAACAATTTTTGAGGCAAGGCCCTGTAAAATCAAATATCTTACTTCATGGTAGGTACATTATAATTTTATTAATCCTAACTTTTAAATCTCAGATGAGATCATTGGGATATTGGATCCAATATCTCTTTCTTCATTCTCACATCAGCTGTTGATTTACTAATTGATTCCAGGAGGAAAATACAGTCAATGGCTTCTAAACCATCAAATTCTGCAATATTTTTCCACTCTCAACAACACTAGTAGTTAAAGACTGCATGCTCTTTAATCCAATAAAAGTTGAAAAATCTTGATACTGCAACTAACTTTTGATATCACTATTCTAGCAAGTGTTTAATCAATTAAAATGTGACAAATCTTCTCTTTATTTCTTTAAGTAAACTAGATTAAAGGTGAGGGGTCTTGAGCTGGGTAAACACAGGTGGAACAGTCAATCATCCTTAAGTATAGTGCTGGAAGCCTGAAGTTCAGGCTCTGAAGCAAGTGTGGATGGTAATCATAACAATGCTATGGGGATAACCATCTCTTCCCAAAGAACTGAGGGATCATTCTAGCGAGGACATAACACATTTTCCACATTATAGCAGGAATTATATATAAAACTGTGGAAACTGCCATGATGCTCACAGATCAAGAAAGGCAAAGTCCACACTTTTTTTATTGATTGAATGAACATTTATTGAAAGCTTCATTACATAGAAATGTCACAAGGAACTTAAAATCCATATCATATATATATATATATATATATATATAATATGTGTGTATTATATGCACACACACATACACACACACACACACACACACACAACCACACATTGGTTTACCTCCAATAAACTTAGAACATTTAGTGCAGGGACAATCAAAACTACATCTTCAATAATCCCTGAGTTACTAGGTGACATTAAATTATGTCCAGCAGATGGGCGTGGTGGCACATGCCTGCAATCCCAGTAATTGGGAGGCTGAGACAGGAGGATCCAGGTTCATGGTCAGCCTCAGCAACTTAGCAAGACCCTGTTTCAACATAAAAAGGGCTGAAGGTGTAGCTTGGAGATAGATAAAATATAAGTGTCTAGCATATTTCAATATGAAGACGAGGAATTGTGCAATTCATTTTTTAAAAGATGTTTAATTTTAAAACTGATGCTTTTTCCAGTCTTTCAATAATATTGCTAAGAAAGGAGCTATTCTTGTGCAAAATACTTGTCACTTACCATTAAACTCATAGTTATCAAATTTTATCCCTGTCTAATTTGGGGGTCAGAAAATTATAGACTGTATAATAATTATAGAATTAAGTGTGCTATAATACATACTTCTTTCAATGTGAAAATACTCTAGCAAAAAAAAAGTTTTTGTTTAAAAAAAAATCCCTTTGGTGATAAAAGGGAGGGTCTCTGTATTCAAAAAGCAAGAAGAAGACTCTTTCTTCAGCACAAATCCCTTTGATTTGTGAAGTAATAGTTCACATGATTAATGTTTTTGATTTGTCATTTCCGTGGACTGAGTTCATGAAAGTGATTCTACTTTCCCTGGAGCTCCCAAGACTTCAAAGTAAGCTCTCACCATTTCAAATGCAACTTGTACAACCTGTTTACAAAGCCACTAAAGTGAGGATCCAGGCTCCCCAAAATCAGGAAACCACAAGGAAAAACTTGACTGTCTAAAGAGTGGTGCTGTTCAGTAATGGTACCCACTTGCCTTCTGGGGTGAATGACCTCCATGATAAATCACACACATCATAAGCAGGAAGTGATACATTTAAGGGGTTCATTTGAAAGAGAACATGAAGACGAGAACTTATGATGAAACTCTTAGAATACTTAAGGCTTAGTAGCAATTGATGCAAACACTATAGGAAGCCAAAGGATGTTTCCAGAACATGTACAAGTGTTCAGAGTATTTATGTGTGAAAAAGACATATCCCCATCCAGTATTTTCAAATTTGAACACTCAATAAAGAGTGTAGTGAAAGTTGGAGGTCCTCCAGCATCTGATTTCAAGATTTAGTATAAAGCTACAGTAATTGAGTCAACATGGTATTTGCATAAGGACATTCACAGAAAAGTCAGAAATAGATTCACATGTATATAGTTTTCTGGTTTTTGTTCTTTTTTTTCTTTAGTCAAGATAGATGCCAAGTTATTTAATGGAGAAAATTGTCACTAATGGTACTGAAAAATATGTATCTGCATACAAAAATTATGAAGCTTTGTCACCATACGTAGAAATTAACTCATAATGGCTCACAAAACTAAGAAAAAGTGCTAAAAGTTTAAAATTTCTCTTAAAAAAAAGTAGAAGAAAATCTCTATTACCTGAAGTTAATACCTGAGCTATATTGAAATTAAACTGGTATTCAATTTAAAAATTCTTGTCTCTGAATGATACTGTACAGAAAATGAAAAAGCAAGTTGTAAGAGTGAGAAAAAATATTTAGAAATCACAAACCCAATAAAGGACTTGTTTGCATCCAGAATACATAAAAGAACTCTCAAAACTCATAATAAACCACCTAGTTAAAAAACAATAGGCAGAAGCCAGGCGTGGTGGCACACGCTTGTAGTCCCAGTACTTGGGAGGCTGAAACTAGAGGATCCAGATTCACGGCCAGCCTCAGCTACTTAGTGAGGCTCTCTGCAACTTAGTGAGACCCTGTTTCAAAATAAAGAATAAAAAATGGGGCTGGGGTTTTAGCTTGGAGGTAGAATGCCCCTGAGTTCAATCCCCAGAACTGGAAAAAAAAAATAGGCAGAATTTTTTAGTAGACAATTCACAAGGAAAAAAAAAAAAGATAAGCAAAGGGCAAATAAACACATGAAAAGATGCTCACTATCTTTAATCACTAGGGAGTGCAAATTTAAACCATCATGTGATCCTACCTCACAGCCATCGGAGTGACTAAAATTTAAAAGAATGACAATAGCAAGTGTTGATGAAGATGTGCTGTACCTAAAATTCTTTTACATTGCTCATTGGAATGTAAAATGGTACAACTACATTGGGAAAGAATTTAGCAGTTAAACATAAACTTACCATACAGTGTAGCAATTCCATTTCTAGGTGTTTATCCAAGGGAATAAAAACATACACCCACACAAGATCCTATACTACAGTGTTTAGAAGGCTATCTTCATTGGCACCAAAAGTTGGAAACAATCTAGACAACCAGTAAAGGGATAAACAAATTGTGGATACAGCCATACCATAAAAAATTCCTATTTCACAATACAAAGTAATAAACTAATGAAACACAGTGCACTGTGCTGAATGAAAACATCCTAACTCGGAAGGCTTCCCACAGAGCCCAGGCTCCTCATCTCTGCCATTTTACCACAACTACAACTGCACACAACACTAAGACATGTTGCAGAAGACAAAGTTTTTGTGTGCATTCTCAATTTGGTGGAACTCCTAGTGGTTGTTTTGTTTTTTGTTTTTCCCTTAACTGAATTACTTTGTTGAAAGAAGTTAAGGAGCTTCTCTTGAATGCTAGCCAGAAGTCTTCTTACCAACAGATGTTTAGTGCTTGAAAGATAGCTCCTGGTGACACACAGCCAGTTCACACCTCTTCACACTTTGAAAATGCCTTGTGCTGGACCTTATTTCTGAGTCTGATCCTATTGAGAAAGGAGACCATAAGCATGAATGGTTTGGGAAAAAGGGATTTGAGAATTGAGGGCAGAGGAGGTAGTTGGTACCATCTTGAAACTATACCAAGAAGAATGGACAAGATCAGGCCCACAATAAAAGCAGAGAGGTTCTACTGTGTGGTATCAGCAACTCATCACCTCACCAAATCTCAGTGGACTACCCATTCCTAGTTCATGTTTTGTGGAATTTAATCCATTTCTACAGTGCCTCTAAGTAGTCTGTCTTCAAAGTGGAAATAGGGGGGAAATGAAAATTATCACTTGGAATCAGCCATGTACTGATTACAAGGATAGTATAATTCGCTTCTCTAAATGATTTTCAGAATTAAACAAGATACTATACTAAAGTATCTTGCCTAATACTGGGCATTTGCTATATGCTCATCACATTTTTATTTCCTTCTTCTTTCTTTATGCAAATTAGAATATTTTTAGAACTGGAAAGACTTTAGGGTATGTAGTCTAATGTCTTAATTTTATAAATGAGAAAATTAGGTTCTATGAGATGAACTGGATTGCCTAGGTCGTGTGTAAGAGTTGGAAGTCCAATGTCCAGTTTGCATGAACCTTTTTCCCAGGGCAGCAGTGTTCAACTCTGATGTTTCAAACGGATGATCCTGGTAGAGAATTTAGAGACCATAGACTTTTGCTTCTGACTGTTATTTTTAGCCAATTTCAATTAGTTCAACTTCAAGAATGAGAGATAGGGAAGCCCTTTTCTTTAGGGAGTAGAATAGCCAGATTTAGTGAGTAAAATACAGGGTAGGCAATGAGATTTGAATTTCAGATAATACACACTCTTGTTGTGGGCCGTGGGGGGTACTGGAGATTGAACTCTGAGGTATTCTGTCTCTGAACTACACTTCCAGCCCTATTTTATTTTATTAGTTTTCAAACAGGTCTTGGTAAGATGCTGAGGATCTCCCTAAGTTGTTGAGGATGGCTTCAAATCTGTAATCCTCCTGTCTCAACCTCCCAAGTACTGAGATTGCAGGCATGTGCCACCATGCCCAGCTAGCAACACACACTTTTTTTAGTCCCATGAAATGTACGAAACATACTTATACTGGCAACTTCTCTGTTCTACCTTGTATATTTCCCAAATGTCACAATCCCCCCACCCTGCCCCCAAAGCCAATAGGCAGAGACATAATGATCACTATCATCATAAATTAGTCTTGGCCTCCTGGCCACTTCTGCCCCATAATCATTTTTCTTCCCCTGAAATGGGGATAGCTGTGCTGAATAGCCTCGGTGGCCAAGGCTGTGTCTGATGAGGATGATGATGGACAGGAAAACATTGACGATGCACCGAAGTCATGTGGGGAACCTCGTTGAGCCAAACAGGAAGCACAGTTCCACATTAGACAATTGGAAGTTCAAATTCCTCTTTCTCGTACTAATTGCATGGCTATATGACTTGGAGAAAGTTACTTAAATGTCCCTGACTCTCTCGCCCTCAGATTCTGCTTTTTCCTTCACAAAATAAAGATATTTTAAGTTTTTGTGAAGGTCAAATATAATAGAAAATGTTGGACATTTCCTAGAATGTAACAAATAGAATCTTACAAATTGTCATTTTTTATTAGAATTTTATTATTTACTTATTTATTTTGTGGTACAGGGGATTGAACCCAGAGACATTCTGCCTCTGAGCAACACCCCAGCCCCCTTTTTAAATAATTTTTTTGTTTTTGTTTTTTAAACAGGGTATCACTACGATGCTGAGAGTCTCACCAAGTTGCTGAGGCTGGTGTCAAATCTGCAATCCTCCTGTCTCAGCCTCCCAAGAACTGGGATTACAGGTGCACTCCACCATGCCCAGCTTTTTTTTTTTTTTTAATATACTTTCATTGGTGCATTCTAACCATACATCATATTGAGATTCAGTGTGATAGAAACATACATGCACACAGCACCTGGTACATTTCCCTTGGATCCTACCCCACCCTCAGCCTCTCCCTGCTCATAATATTGAAATTGGTATAGATAGCTTCACAAGTGTACATGTTTTACATACTTTTCCATTTGTTTGATATAGTTCACAATATGTCCCATTTAAACAAAAGAGCAAGGGATGACCTGTTGAGGGTCTTGCATGCCAAAACACGGAGTTTGGAAACTAAACTTATCCCTACAGTTATGAGGCAACCGTTGCTATCTGCATAACATTTAAGGCTCAGAGACAAGAAACCTCCTTCCAAGTTCTCCTTGAAAAGTCCTGGGATATCATAGAGCATGCCATTTCCTGTAGGGTTGAGCACACATTCACCAACACAGGTCTAAGGGACCTGCTTTCTCTAAGCTTCTTCTTCAGCTCCAACTTGGACAGAGTAGACAATGGGTTAGACCTCTTTCCAATGATCTGCTTTATGGTCTGTGAGAAAGGGACATGCCTCAGACACAACCAGGTCAAAATTCTTGCTCCATCGCTAAGTTATTAGTGAAATAGCCTTGTTCAAATTAACCGCCCTTTCCAACTGTCTATGCACTCAAGACAACATCACCTACACCAGCAGGTTCTTAGCATTAAAAGAGTTCGGCATGGTGCCTGGTTACAGGAGCTCCTCCTTGTCTGTGTTTTGGTTTCTCACTGATTTAGAACACCACACTGAAGTTTTATGACTCAGAGTTCCCTGGAGTGCTCTTTCTCACACCTATCAGAAAAGCCTTGTGAGTCAGTTTTCAGAGGACTGTCCAAAGTAAAGGACCAGTTGCTCAGAACAACTCTGTTTAGAAAATGGTTTTAGCAAAGTCTCTTAGACAGTTGACACCTGAGTGACTCAGACCCTTCCTCAGCCTTTGCCCTCCTTCTGTGTAGCCTGGAAGGTTCCCAGTTCCCTCCCTCGGACCCTGAGAACTTGCAGATGTGTGTTATCTGCTCCTGCTGTTTGGTCAACTTCAAGTGCTTCTAATCTTTTTATAACCAGTTCTGTTGGCTGTTATCTGAGTTCCTTGTAGCACTGAGTCTATTGTACAGTTTTAACAGATCTCCACCCTCTTCCATGGCAATTAGCAGGGCAATATAATTATTCAACAATGTGATAGAGTCTTCTATCAATACGCTTCTTAACTGGACCTTTTCACACTTGTGTGTGTGAAAACTATTACCTAAAACTTTTACTTAGAGCTAGATTCTCATAGAGTTTCCTGAACTAAGTACCAAGTAAGGGCTCAAAGCACCCTTCTACTTTTAATCCTTTGGTTTCCATGCTTAAAATGATAGCTATTATTTCTTGCAATCTGGAAAGACTGACCAGACTTGTCATTTTAGTTTTGCGACTCTGTTTTTGTCATTTTCTTTTTTATACTTTTATTGGTACATTATAATTCCACATCATAGTGAGGTTCAAAGTGACATAAACATACATGCACACAGAACTTGGTGTGATTCCCTCCAGATCCCACCCCATTCCCACTTCCCAGTACACATACACGTTAGTGAGCCTGGTACTGATGCCTTCACATATGGACAAAGCATTGTTTGAACTGTTTCCTTCCTCAGTTCTCCTTTTGCCACCCCCCTGCTCCCCAACCCCCTTCCACTGCTCTACTGGTCTCTCTCCTCATTTATCTGAAGTCCCTGTTGTTTCTGATTTTCTCTCTAGCTTCCATATATGAGAGAAAACATAGGACCCTTGACTTTTCTGCAACTGGCTGATCTCACTTAGCATAATATTCTCTAGTTCTGTCATTTTCTTACATAATTTTACCACTCTTCTTATCTGGGTAGCTCTACAGTGACTGAAATCACCAATAGCACAATCACAGGATTACATGGGGTACTAGAAAAAAGCAATAGACTTTGAGTCAACAGAGGTAAGTTTTAACCCTGCCTCGGTTATTAGCTAGTCATGTGACTTTTTCCAAGACAGTTAAAACCACTCTGGACTTCAGATTCCTTATCTATAAAATACCTAGAAAACACATACCCTGCTCCCCCACCCCTGGTTTTGTGCACCTGTGAAATGCTCATCCTTATTATCTATGGGCTTCCAAACATTCCTGAGCACCCAGCAAAGAACAGACTTTATGTCAGTATTTGACCTTAGTTTTTGCCAAACTACTACTCATACACTTTCTTACTGGCTCCAGGTAACTTAGCTTAATCCCCAAATAAAGAACATCAGTTGTTCCTGAATATTAGATACAGATCCACTAACCTAACTATAGTTGGGTCCACTATTGTTTACTTAAAATATATTAAGCTGGATGATGCACACTTATAATGCCAGTACTTGGGAGACTAAGACAAAAGGATTGCAGGTTCACAGCCTCCATAACTTAGTGAGACCCATTTAAAAATAAAATAGGATTTGGGGTGTAGCTCAGAGGTAGAATGTCTCTGGGTTCAATCCCCAATACCACAAAAAATTAAATATTATTTGCGTAGATAAACCCTAAGCCATAAAATATAATTTATAATTTAAAAGTAAAATTTTACATTTGTTGGCTAACTTGTAGAATTATATAGAATATTTTTTTCTTTTAAAAAAAGAAGTGGGATGACAGGGAGTAGCTATAAGCCATGTTTAGTATCCTCCTGTGCAGAACAAATTAGGAGGTCAACAACCACATATGTTATGTTCATGGAAAGACAAAAATAAATTCCAAATGAGAATCTGAAGACCCTTGAGACTTGTAAGGTTCTTTTCTCCTCAAAGCCCAAGTCTCTTTGTCATTTAGAGTAGAGCTGATTCCCTATAGCAATAGGGCTCAAGGTTTCCAGGAAACTCCCCTAGAGTCTTGGCAGGAACCTTAAGATAGGAGTTACCTACAACTGAGATCCAAATCCTTACATTATCAGATGCCTCCAGCCAGGGAGAGGGCCAGTTACCACGGTGACATGCAGAAAGTGGCCCTGAAAATGTAACTGGCCACAAGCCACACCCAGCTCTGCACCAACAGCCTCCGCCCCTGGCCACCCACAGTTACACCAGGAGAAACAGAAAGCGGGGAGACACCTTAACTTTGAAGATGAACCTAAGTTAAAATTGAGAAGAGTCGGCCAGGCTTGGCGGCACATGCCTATAATCCTAGTACTTGGGAGGCTAAGACAGGACGATCACAGGTTCAAGGCCAGCCTCAGCAACTTAGCAAAACCTTGTTTCTAAATTAAAAAGTTTAAAAGGCCAGGCGTGGTGGCGCACGCTTGTAATCCCAGCATTCAGGAGGCTGAGACCGAAGGATCCGGGTTCGTGGCCAGCCTCAGCTACCTAGTGAGGCACTCCACAACTTAGTGAGACCCTGTTTCAAAATAAAGAATAAAAAATAGGGCTGGGGGTATAGCTCGGAGGTAGAATGTCCCTTGAGTTCAATCCCCAGTACTGCAAAAAAAAAAAAAAGTTTAAAAGGACTTGAGGTGTGGCTCACAGGTAGAATGCCCCAGGATTCAAACCCCAGTATCTCACACGCAAAAAAAAAAAAATTTTTGAGAAGAATCTAAGTGTGTCATTTATGGTGTTTCCCTTTGAATGTGTTGCCACAGGAGAAACCCTGAAAACTGTGGGGGTGACACTCTTGTTTGCCCCACCCTCCAGCCCCACTTCCTGGGCTGGGCTCCCCTTCCCTGTCTCCCTGGACCACCGCAGCTCTCAGCAGTCATCCTATGCGGCTTCATTCCGCTTCGGTGCACCTTCCATATCATGAACAAAGTGCTCGCCCCGAAACTCCAATCTAGGGTTCTCCACTCAACCCCAACTGTCCTCAGCACACAGCCAAAGAGCTTCACCGCTAACCACCCACTGCCCTCCGTGATCTCCATAGCTGTTTTCCAGCAAAGCAGACTGCTTTTTATGCTAAACTAAAAAATCTGTTTCAGACAGATACACCATGGAAGAGAATTCTCCTGAAAGACCTCTGGTGACTATTAAGTCAGACAATTATCCGTTAGTTGTTATCATTCGTCAAGTAGTGTCCTAGTGCAGGAGAGAACCAGACATAGTCCTTAAACTTGAGAAATTCAGAGTCCAGAGCGGGGATAGATAGGAAATGTAATGATGATTTAGAGCAACAGTGCTTGGGACGCTGTGGTAGCAAAGAGAAGAAACACAATAGTCCTTATGCTCCAAGACACAGGGGAAGTCTGAAGCTCAGGCTAATATCAAACCCTATATATGAGCACTGTGATTCCAAGATGGTCTGTCTCATAACCTAGACAGTGGATGTCACTTGACTAGTTTAAATAGGGAATGAGCAGGAGTGAAAATAGAGTATATAAAGAATCTCTAGGAATGAAAACCACATGGATTCATATTTAAAACAACCAAGCCAGGTGCAGTGGTGCACACCTGTGATCCCAATACTTTAGAGGCTGAGACAGGAGGATCGAAGGTTCAAGGCCAGCCTCAACAACTTAGTGAGACTCTCAACAACCTAGTGAGACTCTGTTTCAAAACCAAAACTAAAATGGGCTGGGGTGTATTTTGGAGGTAGAATGTCCTGGGTTCAATCCCCAGAACCATAAGTAAACAAATAAATAGATAAATAAGTCACATTTTACTTTATCTTCCTAATAAAATTATGAAAAAAAACCCCACACTAAATGTTAACGAGTGTTATCTCTGGTATTTTGTGTTATAGGAGACTATTTTATGCCATAGCTTTCCTAATAGGTAGAACTTTTCACAGTTGTCATTTATTAATTTTGTAACCATACAAAGCTATAAAGACAATTAAAACTGATGGAAATAAGACATAGTCTTTTGGTCCAGTTTCCCTATCTCCTTTTCCCCTTTCCTTTATACCTGCTCAGCCAAACTTCCAAGAGTGGTGGTACAAAACTGTAATCCCAGTACTTGGGAGGCTGAGACAGGTGGATTGCAGGTTCGAGGCCAGTCTTAGCAACTTAGTGAGACTCTCAGCAATCTAGCAAGATCCTGTTTCAAAAGAGAGAGAGAAAGAGAGAGAGAGAGAAAGGCAGTGTCAGAGGTAGACCATCCATGGGTTCAATCCCAAGTACAAAAAGAAAAATAAAAAAAGAGAGAGAAAGAAACCTATGTTTCTCTCCCCTACTTCTTAGCACACTAAGGGGAGGGGATAAGGAGAGAGAGGTACTAGTGTTAAAGCTTTTAAAGAAGTAGTGGCCCCAGGAAAAGGTAAGTTCTAGGGTGTGGCTTTTCTGTGCCTGGCTTGGAGTCTAAACCCACTATCTAGAAAGTCCGTGTGCAAACTGTTTCCTCCAAGTCTCCCTTTCTCTGCCTCAAATGGAAGTCTTCCCTGGATAACAGCAAGTGAAAAGATCTATTCCTTTCAACAGAAGCTCTACCCGCATCGCAAGAGTCTAGGTATGATGACCCCTTGTCTCCAAAACAAAACCAGAATATCATGGCCCAACATTACTGTATTTCCCAGATTCCATTGCAGTCAGGTTTAAAATAAATACTGTATACACACTTTATATAACTATAAAGTTCAAGCGGACCTCTGGTAGCTCCAGACTGATCCTTTTTTTAATCTCTCTACCATTGTACCCCAAAGATCAAAATCCTTATTTTATCTACCATTTTCTGCATTTCATTTCCAAACTTAAGTGAGCAACCGTTTGAGGATACTTGAACACACACAGATACACACAAGCGCGCGCATGCACACACACACACACACACACACACACCTTCCCACAAGAACAATGTTCAAACATAATGTGGTCTAAACTATGGATCAGCAAACTTTTTCTATAAAAGGCCAGTTTCTAAACACTTCTAGCCTCAGGGGCCACATATCTCTGCCATCATAGATCAAAGGTGGCCATGGCCAGTATATAAGTAACTGAGCATGACTGCATTCCAATACAATTTTTTTTTTTTTTTTTTTTTGCGGTACTGGGGATTGAACTCAGGGACATTCTACCTCCGAGCTACATCCCCAGTCCTATTTTTTATTCTTTATTTTGAAACAGGGTCTCACTAAGTTGAGGAATGCCTCACATGGTAGCTAAGGCTGGCTGCGAACCTGGATCCTCTGGTCTCAGCCTCCCAAATGCTGGGATTACAAGCGTGCGCTACCACACCCGGCTCCGATACAATTTTAAATTGGACACTAAATTGGATTTTCACATGTCATGAAATAATGCTCTCCTTCTGATGTTTTTTTCACTCATTTAAACATGTAGTAAGCACGCTCAGCCAGCAGGCTGTACAGAAGCAGGCTCTGGACCAGATACCCTCCCTTATACAGTTTGCAGCCCCTGGTCTAAATTTATACTTAGAAAACAAAGTCATTTCAGCCTGAAGGAAGCATTTTCTGTAGCGGTGCAACTCTTCCCTGAGTAGAGAAAAGTTTTATTACCCAGTTTGATCTACTCCTTTGAGCGGTATTGTGTCAGCGTTCCCCATTTGAAGGATGGTGTGTGCGCTAGTTGGGATTGGCTCCTGTGGCACAGAGGGACCCCATGCTTCAAAGAGAAACCGAAGTCTCCACTTCTTAAGCTGAAGAACAACACTGTTTGCCATTTATAAATGTATATGTTTTTTTGGTTTCTTCTCACAAAGGATTTAAAGAGTATTGGCATCTGGTCTTAGTGAAGGTCGCTTATCACATTGAAAGAACTTTGCATTATGGGAACATCTGTGACATAGGCTGCCCCCTGAATGGAATCCAGACCTGATTTTATGTTTTCTCTGGGAGAGGAGCTTAGGACCCATTCTCATGCTAGGAGAGCTTAGCGAAGTAAAATTTAAGAGCCCTTACCAATCTACGAGACTGTAATACCATGGTGTCACATCTGTCTTTTAAAAATCCAACATGTTTACATAGCTTATGTCAGTCACTTCTATTAGTGATGACTCTGTCACTCTAAGAAACAAATTAATCTTAACCATCAAAGAGATCTTAGAGATTCTTTCATCTAGAAGCTATGCATCTGTGCTTTAAAATAATATAAATCCCTGTCCCCACTTAAAAACAGATTACAAGATTTATTTTATTTATTTATTTATTTACTTATTTATTTATTGTGGTACTGGGTATTGAACCCAGGGACATTCTACTTCCTAGTTACACCCCCAGCCCTATTTCTTATTCTTTTTTTGTAACAGGGTCTCACTAAGCTGCAGAGGGTCTAAGTAGCTGAGGCTAGCTGTGAACCTGCAATCCTCTGGTCTCAACCTCCCAAGTCCTGGTATTACAAGCATGTGCCACCATGCTTGGCTAGGAATTTCTATCACTTAATATGTTAGTCCATTCTGGTTTCTATAACAAGCCATCATGGACTGGGTGACGATTCTGACAGCTGGAAGTCCAAGACCAAGTCATCAGCAAATTCCCCATCTGCTGAGGGCCTGTTTCTCATACACCTTTCCAGTGTCCTCTCATAGTACAGGAAAGATCAAGCTCCCTTACACCTATTTTATAAGGGCACTGACCCCTTGGACCTATTTTATAAGGGCACTGACCCCTCTCTTAGAACCTAATCATCTACCAGACACCCCACTTCTTTATACCATCACTTTGGGGTTAGGATTTCAACATATCAGTTTTGAGGAGGTCACAAACATTCATTCCACAGCATTTAATAAGTAGCCTTCTCTCTTGGGGTATGGGGGATCTAACCTAGGAGCATTCTACCTCTGATCTACATCCCCAGCCCTATTTTATCCTTTGGTTTGAAACAGGGTCTCATTAAGTTACTGAGAGTCTCTCTAAATTGCTGAGGCTGGCCTCAAACCCAGGTCCTCCTGTCTCAGCCTTGTAAGTACTGGGATTATAGGCATGCACCATCACCACAGACTCTCTACATATGTATATTTAAATACAGTAAGATAAAATGTATTTAAAATATTTGACATATAAACACATATATTCAAATACCTAAATAAAACCACATAAATGTATTCATATCTACCTTATAAGTAGAAAGAAGAGTGAGTCGTTCCAATGAGGCAGTGAGCTTAAGTGAAAGAAACACAAGACTGAAAACATTTTCTTGTGCAACTCCTAAGTTCTTTATCAATTGCAACTATAAGATAACTACTCTTGGGCAAGAGAAGAGAAGAAAGAAATGAAGGCAAAAAAGAAACTTCCTAAGTGCTCTGCAACCTGTTGCTTTCCTTTTTCTCCCTGTGATGCCAGCCTCAAACCTGCAATCCTCCTGCTTCAGCCTCCCAATTACTAGGATTATGGGTGTGCACCACCATGCCCTGTTATTTTATTCCAATTCTATTTTCTTTCTCATATGTGTCCAAATGCAAAAGAGCTCTGGGATGGAACATAATATGGGGTCAACTCTTGTAAATAGTTCAGTTCTTTATTAATACCTAGCAGTCTAGATACAAAGCCATGTTCCATTGATTTACCAAGAAATCGGCAATGTGTTCTTATCACATTAAGTCTCTATCACACTGCAGTAAGAAAACAACAAATCATGAATGAAGTGAAGCAAGTTAAGTCAAGCAGCACCACAGGGAGAAAAAGGAAAGCAACAGGTTGCAGAGCACTTGGGAAGTTTCTCCTACAATTAACTTTAACCTTTAACACCCAAATATGATTTTATTTTATCTGCTTGACAAAACAGATGTGCTTTATATTCATGACAAAAGGACAGCTACCCCCAGAACATTATTATCCACAATAAATCTCTTTTTCTCTTCTTGTGGTACTGGGGATTGAACCCAGGGGTATTCTACCTCCAGTCCTATTTTACTTTTTATTTTAAAACAGGGTCTTACTAAGTTATGGGCCTTGCTAAATTGCTGAGGCTAGCCTCAAAGCTATGATCCTCTTGTCTCAGCCTCCCAAGTACTGGGATTACAGGAATGTATCACCATACCTAGCTCCAGGATAAATCTTTTTTTTTTTTTTTTTTTTTTTTTTTGTGGTACTGGGGATTGTGGTACTGGGGATTGTACCTCCGAGCTATACCCCCAAGCCCTAATTTTTATTCCTTATTTTGAAACAGGGTCTCACTAAGTTACGGAGGGCCTCACTAGGTAGCTGAGGCTGGCCGGGAACCCGGATCCTCTGGTCTCAGCCTCCCAAATGCTGGGATTACAATCGTGTGCCACCACTCCCAGCTCCAGGATAAATCTTATAACTCAAACTGAAAGTCAAGTCCAGCACCATACCTCATCATGCAGTTAATTTAGAAAGGCATACTTTAATTATATAATGACAACTTCTATGCTATAGGTTAATATTTAATCAACATCAATGGCAAAAAAGAACACATTCTGGAGTATAGCGGTTCAATTTCATCTTCACAAGTAACTATGTACGTGACTTTGAGCAAATCATTTCACCCTCAAAACCTCACTACAAGGCTGACAACACTCAGCGTGTAGAAATAATACATCCCTTGCAAGATGAGAGATAATACATGTGAACTGCACAATTCCACAACTTGTAGCAAGTGCTCAATAAATGGCAGCTTTTGTTCTTTACAACTCCTGTGAAGAAGAGCAGCCTGGTGTGCGGTGTATAGAAGGACTCAATAAAAATAATCAGTTGCTCCTTACATACCTTTATCTAATATGTTTACTCCTGGGGTCTATCATTTAGATCTATGTTAAACATAAAATGAACTGCGAGAGAGAATAAGCCAGGTTAAAAGAAATATAAAATCATATAAATGTACAGAAGTATTATAGGACAAGAAACACTCAAGGCAACAGGAACTCTAATCAAACTGAATTTATGTGGCAGAGCTGGAAAAGCAGCAAAATAGAAGAACTTCTTGATTCTCTTTTCTCTTCCTAGCTGTCCCACCTGGTCGGGACATGAGACTAGGCACAGGCAATCATCAAACAAACAAGCAGACAAGAGCTTACATTTGGGTATAAAAGAGCCACACATGCAGGTGGGAGAGGGGGCAAACAGTGGCTGAGAACTGGAATTAGAAGGAAAAATCACAGCAATGAGATAGACAGGGAGACTGAGACAAAGAAAGACGGGATCAACAGAGAATGAAGACTGAGGCTTCTGAAGGGCACCGATCATCCTGGATGTATTTTTAATACATTTATTATGCAAAAGTTGAAAGCAAACACCACAATAATAAACCAGAGCTTATTATAAGGTGAATGCCCTCAAACTATCACCTAGGTCAAGAAACAGAATATTGCCAGCAAGAAATAGAACATATATCTCATCCAATCTCTATGCTCTCTCTCCTCTTAGAAGGAACTGCAAGCCAGTCTAGTACAGTAATTAGTTTCTTTTGTTTCTTCATGGTTTAAACACTCAAGGGTGCATCTTAGACACTTTTGTTAAGACATGACCTTTAAAAAACTTGCTATGTCTCTTAGGTCACACTTATTCTAGAGACTTTTTCTCCATCCATTTCTTTTCTTTATAATTTGTCCTTTGAAAAACCAAAGGCATTTGAGTTTCCCACAGTCTAGAATTGCTGATTGCAAACTTATGATGCAGTCCAGTGTCTCCTCTATGCTCTTTAACTCCTGCAAAAATGCCAGCTGTATCCAGAAGATTGATCAGACTCAGGCTCAATAGCTTTGGCAAATCCACAGGTGGTGGTGGAAGTATGATGTAGTTCTTCATATGATGTTGGAGGCCTTTGCTGCTTGGTGCCTAGAACTACTAATCAAGTAGGAATTACAAAATGGCAGTATTTTAACTCTATCTTATTTTTTTTTTGCATTCATTGCTTAAAAAGAAATACTTAAATTATATAGGTACTTAATTAACACAGAAAAAAAATACTTGATTTACACAGAAAAAAAACCAACAGAATAATTGCTTAATTCCTTCCATCTATCACTTTTCAAAATAACAAATTTATTTTTCTATCATCCTCCAAAAATAACTGGTCAAGTTTTTCTCCTTTTTACATGAATTTAAACATATTTGATGATTCTAGCTGCTTTTACTGATCCTACATGCACTGAGCTACTTCTACAGTGTTTTAAAAGCAATGGCTAGTACACAATACCAGAAAAGTATTTATCTCTTACCCCTTTGTTTGTATTCATCATGAGAAAATTGGTGTTGGCTATGTTGGCTCACACCACCTCAATAAAACTAGTTTTCTGAACTTGGCCTTTATAGTTCTTGCTAAGTAAAATGGAACTTATTGTAAATACTGGAAAATACAAAATGTCACAAATTTGTGTGTGTGTGTGTGTGTGTGTGTGTGTGTGTGTGTGTGTGTGTGTGTTACTAAGGATTGAATCCATGGGCAATCCTTCTGTCTCAGCCTCCCAAGAATACTGGGATTACAGATGTGCACCACCACACCTGACACAAATCCATTCTAAGTTGATCATTCTATAAGAAATACACATAATTTCCAACTTCACTAAAAACAAATAAACAAACAAACCAGAGCTCCTAGGAGTCATGGAAAAAGAAATCCAAGCCATCCAACCAGCAGAGGGAGTACAAGTTAGCTGACAGATCCAAACTCCCAAACTCTTCTTTTGCTATTAGTGAAGTCACTGATAATGTTTTGGAGAGAAGGAAGATATCACGGACAAGACAGGACATATCTGGGCTGCATTGTTGTCTGTTAAACGTAAGAGAATTACACCGATTCTCAACACAGGGAAACTACAGCATGTGGGAGAATATTCTCCTGAATTTCACCAGTTGTCTTTGCCTAGAGGTCAACACATTGTTGTCCACATCCTGATTTGGAACATCCCAGAGGATTAGGAAGGAAGGAGATATCATTACCTCACTTTTCACAAATTTAAAAAATAGAGCCATTGAGAGGGGACATGAATCTCCTAAAGTCACATCAGTTCAAAGGTAGAGACGAAAATTAATATTCACTTTCTAGCTTCCATCCTGCCTTCTCATACAGGAACTTAGTCAACAGCAGCTTTTTAAAAGGGAGAGAACCTTACAAAAGCACTTGGTAGTTTTTCTGCTTGTCTTTACTAAAAATGATCCAGTCAAGGCAAGAACAAGAGCTCAGGAAGACAGAGCACCAGAGCCCGCCCTGACTTCTTTGCAGGATTTCCTCTGGGGTTGGTGCTTTAATTTCCAATCAGTCTGAGGCAATAACGTATGGTTGTCAGTGCTATTGTTGACTCTTGCAATTTTTTGTCTCAACTCCATAGCTCCTGGAGCATGGGGCTCAGGGTCAGTGGCCGGGGTTTTGATTTGGGGGCTTTCTATGTTTGCACAATAGGGCAAGCCAATATCTCTCCTATATCAGTGAATTCTGGACTAAACGGATCTATCAAGTGTTGTGAACAAATGGAAACCCCCGAAGGATGGAAAGAAGGCTCTCTGGAAGTCTCTACAGCTTTTCCATCCCATTGAACCCTCAGATTCTTGCTTGCTCCCCACAGAGATGCAAGTACAGCTGAATACGAAAGAAAGAAAAGTCACATGAGAAGAATGGAATGCTCTTACAATATTTTTAGGCTGCAATGTATACTGAATTCCATTCACGCAGTCCTGCAGGAGGTTTGGCCCATCTTCACAGAGCATGCCACGACTCCTGCTTATTGCAAGAGCTACATACATTTCTCAAGGACTGACAACAACTAAAAGAGAAGACAAACAGGGAGCCTCTTTGCTAAGGATCTTTGAGGCAGGCTTTTCCCTTTCCTTTTGTCAATATCTGCTTTAGAAAAAGTGTGATCCACCAGTGTTAGAAAGTTAAAATCTTTCTTAGACTTCGTAGACTCCTAATTGTGCATCGAATTCAAACCAGTTCTGGAGATCACAGGGCTATTTCTAACTACGTAAGTATTCCACCATTGTTTGTAAAGAAATAAAATTAAGCCAGGCATGATAGCGCATGCCTATAACCCCGTACTTGGGAGGCAGCTTGGGAGGATCGGTGGTTCGAGGTCAGCCTCAACAATTTAGCTAGGCCCTCAGCAACTTAGTGAGACCCTGTTTCAAAATAAAAAATAAAGTAAAATCGATCTGGGGTATACCTCACAGCTATAGCTTGATACTGGGTTCAATCCCCAGTAAAAATAAAAATAAAATTAATATGAAGATAGATAATTCTTATGTTTTCAAAAACTGAAAATGTTTCCTGGGAGGCACAGAGCAAATGAGGATTTCTTGGTGGTGCCATGAATGAAGAGTTCTGCTCTTATTTTTATTGAACTTTAAAGAGTGCAGATTTCCACGTGGATGTTCTCTGCCTTTAGTCTAATCTGTCTGTCCCACACCAAAAGAAGGGCCTCCTGCAGCCTGTTCTTTCCCAGCCAAAAGCCTCTGACACAGAGGCAAAGCTTTGATCACTTCTGAGTGTTCTGAAAACACCAAGTATTAGGTTCATTTAGTGGAGTGGAGTAAGGAGCCAATGAAGTCAAGATCATTGCTTCCATCTTTATTTAATCCTACCAGTCTTGTCCTCTTATGTGTGAACTAAATCCATCCCCACAGAATACATCCCCACTGGCACTGTAAGTCCATTGGTGAGTCCATTCTATAGCTGTGTGAATTTGAGCGGATTACTTAATTTTCTTGGCACTTACATTTCCTCATCATAAAAGGGGGATAATTCCAGTAACTATCTCATAGAATTTGGGTGAGAATTTAATGGGATTATCCATGGAAAGTGTTTAACACAATGGTAAAGCATGTGAAAAATAATAAATATTAGCATTTGTTTCAGTTTATTACTGTGGGTATTGTTGCTGTTATTACTATTAAACAACATCTCAAAGCACATGACTTCCATGGTGCTAATCAGGCATAAGTATGTGTGGTCGCTTGGATTCTTTGGCACTGCGCATACTGGCCATAAACCTCAGGTCCACGGCCCATGACCCCAGCCAAGTCAACACATTTTCATGTAGTGGTCAGGAGGCAGTAACCTCCTTCCTCAAAGCCACTGCATATCCCACACATTGAAAACTGTCAACACAGGTGACATGTGAGCAGCAGGTAACTCGGCTGTGCTCACTGTGACTATCTGCTGAGGATGTCTTCTTTAGTGATGAAGCCTAAACAGATGTTTAGTGACAGGGGAGTAAGGTACAACTCAAGACATGAAAATGATGGTCTTCCCCAGCCCAAGTGTCACCACTTGTCTATCTTTACCATTTGGGAGAAATTGGGAACTGGATTAGGAAAGTTTTCTGTTTTGTCTTTATTTCTCCTTTCTCTTTGAGGATGGAACATGTCCCTGGTTTTACACAGCAGATGTCAAACAAAGGGATAAATAATTCCTTGGTGGTGTAAGGAAGTACAAATTTCATTTCAGGTCATCTCCATGCTTAATTTCAGGTCTTATCTACACAGCCTACATGCAGTCAACAATTATTCAGCTCTCTTTAGCATGGGTGAGAAGCCTAGCTGAGAAACATATCTTAAGAAGGATAGAAAGAGAGAATATTCCAAGTACTTCTCATTTTAGCAAAGCACTGACTAAAGGGGAACAGTCATTAATTTTATTAACAATATTGATTTCTGGACAACTCCTTCAGTGATTTTGGTTCAGTAAGAATGGAGTAGGACCCAGATATGATGGTGCATGCTTGAAATCCCAGTACCTGGGAGGTTGAGACAGGAGAATTTCAGGTTCGAGGCCAGCCCCAGCAACTTAACAAGACCCTCATCAACTTGGTAAGATGTTTCAAAATAAAATAAAAAATTCAAGGCTAGGGATGTAGTTCAGAGATAAAATGTCTTTAAGTTCAATCACCACTACCAAAAGATAAGTAAATAAATAAAGGAGTATAGCGCAAGAATCTGCGCTTTTAACACTCTTTCTGATGATTATGATCTAACACATTGGATTGATCATCCTGGTTTGGGGGTTTTTGTGTTTTTTGCTTGCACATCATCTCTTCCTCTGGTAATAGCACCTCAATAGGCCTTTGAGAAACTACTTCTCCCTGACTCAATTCCTGTGTGTGGCTATGGCCGATCCCACCACCAGCTTCATGGGAGGGGGGGGTGCTATGGTCTGAATATTTATGTCTCCTCAAATTGACGCCTAATCCCCAGTATAATAGTATAAAAGGTATGATCTTCAGGAGATTATTAGGTCATCAGGGCAGAACCCTCACTAATGGAATTAGTGCCCTTATAAAGTTGGTCACCCCTTCTACCATATGTGGACACAGCAAGGAAGGGCCATCTGTGAAGCACAGAGCAAGCCCTACGAGACATAGCATTTGCCAGAGCATTGATGTCGATCATCCCGGCCTCTGGAACTGTG